>ML098318.1:0-17838 GCA_003697995.1 Taxidea taxus jeffersonii | reverse complement strand
TGTTCATCAAGGATATTGGTCTGTAATTCTCTTTTTTGATGGGATCCTTGTCTGGTTTGGGGATCAAGGTGATGCTGGCCTCATAAAATGAGTTTGGAAGTTTTCCTTCCATTTCTATTTTTTGGAACAGTTTCAGGAGAATAGGAATTAATTCTTCTTTAAATGTTTGGTAGAATTCCCCTGGGAAGCCATCTGGCCCTGGGCTTTTGTTTGTTTGGAGATTTTTGATGACTGTTTCAGTCTCCTTACTGGTTATGGGCCTATTCAGGTTTTCTGTTTCTTTCTGGTTCAGTTTTGGCAGTTTATATGTCTCTAGGAAAACGTCCATTTCTTCCAGGTTGTCAAATTTGTTGGCATAGAGTTGCTCATAATGTTCTTATGATTGTTTGTATTTCTTTGGTGTTGGTTGTGATCTCTCTTCTTTCATTCATGATTTTATTTATTTGGGTCCTTTCTCTTTTCTTTTTGATAAGTCTGGCCATGGGTTTCTCAATCTTATTAATTCTTTCAAAGAACAAGCTCCTCGTTTCATTGATTTGTTCTGTTGTTTTTTTTTGGTTTCTATTTCATTGATTTCTGCTTTGATCTTTATTATTTCTCTTCTCCTGCTGGGTTTAGGCTTTCTTTGTTGTTCTTTCTCGAGCTCCTTTAGGTATAGGGTTAGGTGGTGTATTTGAGACCTTTCCCGTTTCTTGAGAAAGGCTTGTATCGCTATATATTTTCCTCCCAGGACTGCCTTTGCTGTGTCCCACAGATTTTGGACCATTGTGTTTTCATTATCATTTGTTTCCATGGTTTTTTTCAATTTTTCTTTAATTTCTTGGTTGACCCTCATTCTTTAGAAGGATGCTGTTGAGTCTCCCTGTATTTGTGCTCTTTCCAAATTTCCTCTTGTGATTGAGTTCTAGCTTCAGAGCATTGTGGTCTGAAAATATGCAGGGAATGATCCCAATCTTTTGATACCTGTTGAGACCTGATTTATGACCCAGGATGTGATCTATTCTGGAGAATGTTCCATGGGCACTAGAGAAGAATGTGTATTCTGTTGCTTTGGGATGGAATGTTCTGAATATATCTATGATGTCCATCTGGTCCAGTGTGTCATTTAAGACCTTTATTTCCTTGTTGATCTTTTGCTTGGATGATCTGTCCATTTCATTGAGGGGTGTGTTAAAGTCTCCTACTATTATTGTATTCTTGTCAGTGTGTTTCTTTGATTTTGTTATTAATTGGTTTATATAGTTGGCTGCTCCCATGTTAGGGGCATAGATATTTAAAATTGTTAGATCTTCTTGTTGGACAGACCCTTTGAGTATGATATACTGTCCTTCCTCATCTCTTATTATAGTCTTTGGCTTAAAATCTAATTGATCGGATATAAGGATTGCCACCCCAGCTTTCTTCTGATGTCAATTAGCATGGTAAATTGTTTTCCACCTCCTCACTTTCAATCTGGAGGTGTCTTTGGGTCTAAAATGAGTTTTTTGTAGGCAGCATATGGATGGGTTTTGTTTTTTTATCCATTCTGAAACCCTGTGTCCTTTGATTGGGGCATTTAGCCCATTTATGTTCAGGGTAACTATTGAGAGATATGAATTTAGTGCCATTGTGTTGCCTGTAAGGTGATTGTTATTGTATACTGTCTATGTTCCTTTCTGATAATACTTTTAGGGTCTCTCTTTGCTTAGAGGACCCCTTTCAATATTTCCTGTAGAGCTGGTTTGGTGTTTACAAATTCTTTCAGTTTTTGTTTGTCCTGGAAGCTTTTTATCTCTCCTATTTTCAATGAAAACCTAGCTGGAGAAAGTATTCTTGTCTGCATGTTTTTCTCGTTTAGTGCTCTGAATATATCATACCAGTTCTTTCTGGCCTGCCAGGTCTCTGTGGATAAGTCTGCTGCCAATCTAATATTTTTACCATTGTATGTTACAGACTTGTCCCAGGCTGCTTTCAGGATTTTCTCTTTGTCGCTAAGACTTGTAAATTTTACTATTAGATGACAGGGTGTGGACCTATTTCTATTGATTTTGAGGGGGATTCTCTGCACCTCCTGGATTTTGATGCTTGTTCCCTTTGCTATATTAGGGAAATTCTCTCCAATAATTCTCTCCAATATACCTTCTGCTCCCCTCTCTCTTTCTTCTTCTTCTGGAATCCCAGTTATCCCAATGTTGTTTCGTCTTATGGTATCACTTATCTCTCGAATTCTCCCCTCGTTTTCCAGTAGTTGTTTGTCTCTCTTTTGCTCAGCTTCTTTATTCTCTGTCATTTGGTTTTCTATATCACTAATTCTTTCTTCTGCCTCATTTATCCTAGCAGTAAGAGCCTCCATTTTTTATTGCACCTCATTAATAGCTTTTTTTATTTCAACTTGATTAGATTTTAGTTCTTTTATTTCTCCAGAAAAGGCTTTTATTTCTCCTGACAGCATTTCTCTAATATCTTCCATGCCTTTTTGAGCCCGGCTAGAACCTTGAGAATTGTCATCCTGAATTCTAGGTCTGACATATTACCAATGTCTGTATTGATTAGGTCCCTAGCCTTCGGTACTGCCTCCTGTTCTTTTTTTTTTTTTTTTTGTGGTGAGTTTTTCCGCCTTGTCATTTGTCCAGATAAGAATATATGAAGGAGCAAATGTAATACTAAAAGGGTGGCAAAGACCCCAGGAAGATGTGCTTTAACCAAATCAGAAGAGACCCCAAATCGTGGGCAGTGGTGGAGAAAGGGGGTAAAAAGAAGTCAGAAAGGGGGGAAAAAGTTTTAAAAAAAGAGAACACAAATAGAGAAAAAAATATAAAAAAGAAAAAAATATATATATATATATTAGACTGGTGACTAGAATAGGGTCACCCACTTAATTTTGGGAGTATTTTGGTCTTTAGAAGAAACTACCTCCCAAAATTTTAAAGAATGAAAAACATATATAAGGGTAAACACAATGAAGGGATGAAATATGACTATAAAGATGAAAAAAAATTTTTTTTCTAACAAAGGAGTTGATAAGGTAAGCTGGTAGGGAGAATAAAAAATTTTAAAAAAGTGGAGAGAACTTCCTTGGGCTGGAGACTAGATCAAGCCCGGTACTAGACTTGGGGTGTATTTTGAGCTATTAGAAGAAGTTGTACCCCAAATTTTTAGAAGAAAAAAAAACCCTATGTGTATACAAAGAATAAAGTTAGATATAGTGAAGGATAAAATATGACTATAAAAATAAAGGTTCAAAAAAGATTTTTTTAAGAAAGTTATTAAGATAAACTAGTTAAAAAAACATTAAGAGAGGAAAGGGTAGGGGCATCTTGGTGGCTCAGTGGGTTAAGGCCTCTGCCTTCAGCTTGGGTCATGATCTCAGGGTCCTGGGATCAAGCCCCACATCAGGCTCTCTGCTCAGCAGGGAGCCTGCTTCCCCCTCCCTCTCTGCCTGCCTCTCTGCCTACTTGTGATCTCTCTCTGTCAAATAAATAAATAAAATCTTTTTTTAAAAAAAAAAGAAAGGGTAAAACTTAAAAAAAATTAGCAGAAAAGAAAAAAAAATTTTTAATTAATTAACTTTGCAAGACTAAAGATTCATGGGGAGAAAGCCAAGAATTCCATGCTTTGCTTTCTTCTCCTCTGGAATCCCACTGTTCTCCTTGTAAAGTGAACTTGGTCTTGGCTGGATTTCTTGTTGATCTTCTGGGGGAGGGGCCTGTTGTAGTGATTTTCAAGTGTCTCTGCCCCAGGCAGAATTGCACCACCCTTACCAGGGGCCCGGCTAAGTAATCCTCTCAGGTTCACTTTCAGGAGCTTTTGTTCCCTGAACACTTTCCATTCCGGAGGATGGGAATGAAAATGGTGGCCTCCCAACCTCCGGCCTGGAGGACCCGAGAGCTCAGGGCCCCAGTCTTCAGTGCACCTTCAGAGAAAAGCGTTCAATCACTCCCGTCTCCCCGGCCTCCAGCCACGCTTGAAGAAAATCACACACAATCGCTCCTGTCTCACTGGCCTCCAGCTGCGCTCTGAGCTCACCCAGCCTGTGACCAAGCATCTCTGTCTCTGGCACAGAGTCCCACCTGGAGTCTCCAAACCTCGCAGATCCCTGGGCTCTCCCAGGTCGGAGTCTCCCCTGATCTTGTGGGGACGCCACGCTCAGAGCACCGGCCTGTGTCACAGATTATGGCTCTAGGTAACCCCGAGTTGAGAGCTCACTCCTCGTCTCTGTCTCCGCAGCCAGCTTCCCCGCTCTAATACCTGTGAGCTCTGTGACACTCAGACACCCCCGATCCTTCTGTGACCCCGGGGGACCTGAGTCCACACTGTCCCCGCAAGGTCTTCACCCCAATTTAGCCTCTGGAGTGATGTCCCTCTGTGAAGCAGACTTTTAAAAGTCCTGATTTTGTGCTCTGTTGTTCTGCCGCTTACTGGGAGCTAGCCCCTCCCCCCCGGGGTCTATCTTCCCATCACGTTGGATTCACTTCTCCGCTGGTCCTACCTTTTAGAAAGTGGTCAATTTTCTGTTTCTAGAATTGTTGCTCTTCTTCTCTTTGATTTCCTGTTGGATTTGTAGGTGTTTGGAATGGTTTAATAGGCTATCTAGCTGATCTCCTGCTGCCTGATGTCGTCTCAGCCGGCTGCTTCTCTGCCATCTTGACTCCTCCCCCACCCAAGAACATTCTATCCAGCCTTACTATTATTTAAGGATAGAGGCAATAGGCAGATATTTTTCAAACTTAAGACAAGAACTCAAGGAACGAGTTCCCATGAGCCTCTTGGAGAGACTACTAGAGGTCAGGTTTCAACCAGCCAAGAAAGGACAAGAGAAACTGCTATAAAAGGACTGACAATGGACATTGATCCATTTCACTGAAGTATAAGAACTATGGGAACTACATTTAGAAAACAGAATGTATGTGGGACGCCTGGGTGGCTCAGTTGGTTAAGCAGCTGCCTTCGGCTCAGGTCATGATCCCAGCGTCCTGGGATCGAGTCCCACATTGGGCTCCTTGCTCAGCAGGGAGCCTGCTTCTCCCTCTGCCTCTGCCTGCCACTCTGTCTGCCTGTGCTCATGCTCTCTCTCTAACAAATAAATAAATAAAATCTTTAAAAAAAAAGAAAATAGAATGTATGTATTATACAATAATGTAGAAGTAATATTACTTACAAAAATTGGGAAGACATGGGAAAAGACAAAGGTAGAAGGTGATATATGGACGTTGACATTGTCATCTTTTCTAGGTTGGGGTCAAAATATAAAATTTTGACCTGGTAAAGCAACTAAGAGTAAGAGAAATATATTGATCAGTATGAATGGGAACCCCAGAAATTTCATAAAAAAGAGAACCAACAAAAACTGGGTGTACGAGAGGAAGGATTTGAGAGAAAGAGGAGAGATGGGAGCAGAAGTGATTGCAGCAAATCCAGCAGGGTCTAAATGAAAAGAAAAGCAAAATTATCAATGAAACACTAGAAGAAATTCAAACAGATCACAAACTTTCCAATCATCAGAAAGTACACACAGACCACTCCCACCACCACCACACAGACGCAAGCAACACTGATCATATAATAAAGCAGCCTGCTGCTATTCTGTCTGGCAATAGTAACCTCTTGACCCCATAGACAATCCCAGTTCACCTGTGGCCCCAGGCCCTCCAGGCCGTGCCCAGCTTAGTGGGTACACCACAGCCCTTCTCAAAATCAGTCATCCCACCACTACGACACACTCTCATGCCCATATGGATTCAGGTCCGAGCCAGACAGAATTCTGCAGTCAGTTGGTTGTTTGTTTGCTTACTTGTTTTTGGTAGTGGAAGGAATGATGGAGGATAAACCACAGATTTTAGATTCAGACCACAAATGTTTAAAACATAACTCTAACACTTACAAGTGTTGTAAGCTTGAATAAGTCACACATCCTCTCTGGACTTCAGCTTCATAAGTCTCCAGGTGAAGAGAGACATCACAAGATGGAGGGCTGCTGTCAGGGTTGACAATGAGGAGCATATGGTATCTAGTACAGCACCTGACAAGCAGTACCTTGTCAGTGAATGGTAGCTGCTTGGTCATTGCTATTCCACTCAAAGCTTGCCCTGGGAGTTGTCCTGCTAGATGGAGGAAAGGGACTCATGTCCTCTCAGATCATAATAATGCCAGCTGGCATCAGAAAAGGATGAGAAATAATAGAATGGCAAATCTGCTCTGCTTCTTTATGATTTCTATCATAGCCTAGACAGCATGTGCAACTAACAGAAGCTTTACACTCATGCACATGCGTGCACACACGGATACAACTATGCATACACACACACCCCTTTCTAGGGTACTTTGGTCCAGAATCAGTGAGACCTTTCTTTTTCCATTTAATGTATGTGGCCAGGGGCTATCATAGCTATGTGGATTCACCTTTGAAAAGAGCACAAAATACAGGAGGCTCTCTCTTGGGAGTGCCTCATCATTCAACCTCTCCTCCTCCATCTTCTTTGCCTTTTATCAGCCCAGCTCCACAGGTGTTATTATCTCCATCTGCCCTTGCAAACTTCCATTTCAAGGACCCTGTCTGATGGCTAGCCATGCAGTGTGGAAAATAGCCTTGCAAATAAACATGAGCAGAAAATTTTATTCAACAAACTAGAGGTCATTCAAATGTTCTCTGTCTTCAAAACTCAATTATCTTCTCTAACAGTTTCTTAGTCTACAAAGGGATAAAAATATGATTGGATAAGGACATTGTTGTTGGGACATGGACATAAGAGCAATTAACATTTAGTGACCACCTACTATAAGTTAAGTCCTTTACATACTTTGTCACAGCAAGTCCTCCCACTAACCCTGTACTATAAGAGATTTCATCCCAGCAAGTATGGGGAAACTAAGGCTCAGAGAAGTTAAATAATATGCTTGATTAAGTGTTAGGCAGTGGGTGACAGAACATGCATTCTGTTGACAGAGCCCAGCTCCTCAATGTCAGGCTGTGAACAGAGTACTCAACTGTTGGTTTAGGTGCTGTTACGGACAGTGTAAATACATCCCCCTAAAATTCACATCGAAATCCTAACCTCCAGTAGGATGGTACTTTGGGGAGCTGGGGCTTTGAGGAAGTGCTTAGATTGAGAAGAAGTCATGAGGTCAAGAGTTCTCAGGATGGGAATAGTGTCATAAGAAAAGAGATTATAACTTGATCTCTCTTATCCACATGTGAATAGTGAGAGGCAGCTATCTATAAGCCAGGAAGAGAACTCTCACCAGAACCCAACCATGCCAGCACCTTACTCTCAGACTTCCCAGTCTTCAGAGCTACAAGAGAAAAAATGTCTGTCTTCCAAACCACCCAGTCTATGGAATTTTGTTACTGCAACCTGAGCTAAGATAGCAATTGCCTTAATAGTCTGCCTGAAGACTCTCAACATTTCCAGGAACAAAGTATGAGCTGTGTGCCTGGCCACAAGCAAGACTCAGGACAGGTGGGGAACCAACTCCAGGACAGAAGTGGGCATGGCCTTCTAACTTGGGAGGGTTTCTCCAAGATGGAGGACAAATAAGCAAGCCAATTCCCAAGAAAAGATAAAGCCATCTGCGAAACTCCAGGGAATTGAAATAAATGCCTAGCTGAATTTATAATGAAAGATACCTATTCCTAATTCCTGTCCTCAGAAGCAAACTTACCTCCAACTTCCACTTAGGTAAGTTGTTTTCACACACAGATCTTTCAATCCTCATTTGTACCACCACCATCCTCCTTTTAAAAATGCTTTTAAAGGGGTCCTTTGCTAATGGCTATATTCCTACATTCAGTTTAATACAGCTATGTAAGGAAGCCTAAACCCTGATCCACCCATGTTAACAGCTTGTGAGGAAGGCAGGCAGCCTGCTGGCACAGCCATCTGCTGCATCTGGTACCTGTGAATCCCGATCTGACCTGGCAGCTGAATCCCTGGCTAAGCCCAACCTGGGACACTCTCTCTGACCTTCTGGTCCTCAGATTGAGTTCTCATTGCATTTCTGCAGGCTACAAGGTAGTCCTTCTTCAAAGGCCAGTGATGTCTAATGGCACTAATATCTCCCTTTTCTTCTCCACAGACTCTGGGGAGTTCCACCTCTGAAATGCAGTTCAGAGGGCATCCCTGCACTCCAGACTTGATTGTACTCCAGGCCACAGGCCAGGGCACCCTGCCAGCCTATGGTCTGAGGCTCTGAGCCCTCCCTCTGAAGTTTGGGATTTCTCTGTGACCATGCCAGTTTTTGGTTTTTTAACTTTCCAGAACACTAGGATGACTTTCTATAATGGTTTCCACCACTAGATAATAACCTGACAGGACTGTCAAATTGAGGTTCAAAATATCAGTTGCCCCAGGCACCTGAGTGGCTCAGTGGGTTAAGGCTTCTGCCTTTGGCTCAGGTCATGATCCCAGGGTCCTGGGATCAAGCCCCACATTGGACTCTCTGCTCAGCGGGGAGCCTGCTTCCCCCTCTCCCTCTGCCTGCCTCTCTGCCTACTTGTGATCTCTGTCTGTCAAATAAATAAATAAAATCTTTTAAAAAAATAGCAGTTCCCCTTGTCACATGGCTCTGATTTTCAAACAGTAGCAGTAATAACAATAACAATAGTGAGAGCTGGTGTTTATGTGCTGGACAAGTAGCTAAGATTACCATGAGCATAGCTCAATGAATCTTCACAGAGAAAATGAGGTTCAGAGAGATTAAGAAGATTCTCCAAGACCACAAAGCTAGTAAGTAAGAAAGCTGGAATCCCAAACTAAATCTGCCTGGTCCCAAATATTTAAATATAAATTAAAAATAGTATAGTTATATAATGTTTAAAAAGAGAGAGAAAGAAAGAAAACATCCTCCCCCACTCTCCACTAAACCTTCAAAAGAGAATACCACACAAGTTGTCTTTTCCTAAACTTTGGGGCCTCTCTTAATCACTACACTAACTAGCCTTCCAGAAATTAATTTCTCAACCCAGCAAGTCAACAGCAAGATATGTGCTCTATTGTTATCATTCTAGAATTGTTTCTGTGTCTGAATTCCAAACAAGATTCTGCACCCTTCAAGATGAACCCACAGAGTCTGGTTTATATAGGCTCTCAATAAGGGGTGTCATCATTGCCACAACAGCAAATTCTATCATGCTATCCATGCTATGACATGGTGACCAGGACTTTAAGGTTCATCGTCCACTCCCTTGTTCAACCCAGGAAAGGGTTAAGGATGATCAGGATGCCTCTGACAACAGCAACTTATAACCTTGATCAGAGCAATCAGCTTTCACCTCCAGCAGAAGTCTGGATGCTTCCTACAAGAGACAAAAACAATTTTAGGCATGCAGGAGGAAGGAAAATTTGTATTTGAAGAAGGTCTACTGATGCCTGTGCTTTGCTGGCCCTCAATGTGGAACTGGACCTCATCCACCAGGCTTTATACAGATAACACTGATACTAAGGAGAAGATGGGCCACAGCAGAAATTCAGTGAAAAGTACTGTGATCTGATCAGTTTGGGGCTGAGATCATTGTTTCTCTAAGCCATCCTCTGGATCCTGTTGGCCACTTCCTGCTCTTCAGACATCAGAGTACCTGATCTGCAGAGGAGGGAACAGAGGTTGGTGAAGAAACAAAATATCAAAACATGTCAATGCATAAATAGAATGGGAGGGGATAATCTATAAAGGAGGATTTCCTGAACAAGCCAAATCATTGGACTTTATCTGGGTCCTAGAGATAAGCCTGTGAGGTTTCTCCTCTGGTCTATACAACAAGGTTTCCTATAAAACACAGTGGGGAAAATCCAGTGTCAGAAGACCAATGTGTTTTGAAACCCATAAGCCTATCATTTAGAAGGGATGTCAGGGCCCATGATCACTACTTCAAGAACTAAAAGAGTGCTCAAGAGTTCATAGGCTGAGATAAGAATAAGCTCACAAGGTCAGAGATGTTTCTCGAGTGAAAGGTCAAAAAGAACTTCTGCTTCCTAAGTGTTACCACAGATCAATAAAAGGGGAAAGAGAGTGGGAACTGAAATGATTGGAACTTTGTCCCTTCTTCAAATGGAATTCACCTTCTTTCAAATCTCCATCAGTTTTTAGGCTGACAGATCTAGTCCAACTCCTCATAGAATAAGAGAACCGATCCCCTAAGGAATCCCATCATCCCCTCAGCACTGTTGGCTCAGTTTAGCTCTCCATTGAAGCTGAGACCAAGCCTCCTGCTTCCCAATTCAAAGATCTTTCTGCATCACGAATCTCTTAAATATGAATATCAAACTCAGAAGGAAGGGGTCACAAATGGCAACCTGCTGAAGTAGAAATTAATCAATCATTTGGAGAGAAGGGCTGTGCAGGGTCCCTAAGCAAAGCCCTGACTCTCCACCCCAGGCCCATATGTCACTTCCCTTTGCCAGGGTAGCTTCTGGACTGCTGGGTGTCCTTCTGCTCAGGACACAGAGCAAACTAGGTCAAACGTAGTATTCAGCAACCCTTCTTAAGCTTTGAAGGTCATCTCAATGCTCAGCATTTTTGCATCTTTTCAAATAAGTAGTGAAAATGGAGATTTCTCAATATGGCATAGCTGGGCTGATTTCCCTGGGAGCTGCATTCACACTGCACCATGTATTGCCAACATATGCTTCTCCTTGTAGAGTGGATGCCAAATTAAGATTACATTAGGGAATAAATTTTCACAAAGAATTAAGGACATCAAGCAATAACTTGTTAGAAAAATGTACTAGGGAGGAATTTGGGCAAACAGAAGTCCTGCTCACAATAGCATCCCACAAACTAGAAATTTAATGAGTGCAATTAAGGAGAAAGGGTCTTTAAAACCACTAAAGTAATCCTCAAAATATCACCAGATGATCACTTACTGATGGATGGGAAAGTGAAATTCTGCAAAAATACCAATTCTGCCAAAATCTATTAACATTTATTTAACAGAATCCCCCCCCACAAAAAAAAATCTGATGTTATTCTTGTGGACAAACTTAATGCCCCCCAAACATGTCTACATCTTCATCTCAGTACCTATCAGTATGTCACCTTACATGGAAAAAGACATTTTGTAGATATGACCAAGGATGAAGACCCTGCAATGGGGAGAAATTATCCTAGATTATCCAGAGCCTGATCTATTCACCTGGGTCCTTAAAATTGGAGAATATTTTCTGGCTCTGCTCCGAGAGAAAAACAGTTGGGGAGATGCATCATTATTGCCTTTGAAGGTGGAGGAGGGGCCCACCACACAAAGTAAACAGGCAACCCCTAGAAGCTGGAAAGGGCAAGGAAATGAATGGTCTCCTAAGAGTCTCCACAAAGGAACCACAGCCCAACTAACACTCTGATTTTAATCAGGTGAGACCAGTATCAGACTTCTGACCTGCAGAACTATAAGGTAATTAATCTGCACGGCTTTAAACATTAAGTTTGTGGTGGTATTTTACAGCAACCAAAGAAAACTGATATACTATTTTTAAATCTCACCAAATTATGAAACTGTAAAATATTATTTAATTGGCCTAAAAGAAAAAGATGGGACCAAAAATGGGGTGAGGGAGATATTTTAAATGTTCTCAAATTTTAAAAAAATTGAAAATGAGTGGAGGAGACATCCTGTGAGGTATTAAAATACATCTGGCACCATTAAAAAAAAATGTGAAACCGAATAAAGGCTCCAGAAATAGATACTATTACATTAAATGTTTTTACACTCTTAAACTATACAACAGAGAAAGAAAAACATACTTAAGAAATAGTTTGGAGATATCTGATTAACAAATTTAAAACAAAATTAGTTTATATCCTCAACTTATACTATAAATCAAAATAAATTCTGCATCACTAAAAAAGTAAATATTTAAAAATCGTATAAAATATGGCAAAGAATGAAATGAAATATGCTGAAATATATGCAGGAATTAAAACTTTCTAAGGTTTAATTGACAGGAAGAATTCAGATTTTGCTATTAAAGATCATTTTGTAACTTCTAAAATAATATAATGAAACTTAAGAGAAAAAGGACTAAAAGGTCTTTAAAAGAAAATAAAGTGTTACCATCTATGTTATATAAGATCCACAATGATGATATACAAATAAGATCCCCAATAGATGAATAAGCAAAGAATATGATCTGATCATCTATGCAGGAGGAATTGAAATTGGTAAACAAACATGTGAAATTGCTCCACCTTGCTGTGATCAAAGACAAACAAATTAAAATATTCATTAAGTACCATTTTACATCTATTATATTATCAAAAATAATAACAATACCCAAGGCTAACTAGGTTCTGATGAAGTTAGTACATTTATACACTGTTGATTGCAATTTAAAAAGATTCTGTCTAAAACATAATTTAACTATATATATATGTATATCAAAAGCCATAAAATATTAATTTCCTTTAATCCAGTCATTTCCATCACTAGGAATTTAACCTAAGGAAGTGACCCAGAAAGAGGAATATTTGTGTAGGATGATATTTGTTTACTATAGTAAAAAACTCAGGATAATAGAAAAGAATGGTTAAGTGAACTTATACTTCATGGAATATTGGATGTTCAGATGGCAAGTAAGAAGACTACATAGCCACATGGAAAGGTTAACACAAGTGTTGAAGCAAAGCTGAATAAAATATTAGGTTGAACCATATCAATTACCATTTTCATAGGAAAACTGTAAAACATTGAAAATTCCATATGGTTCAACCTAATAGTTCTGTCATGGATACAGATAGGCAAAAATAATACCTTCTAGGGATGAGACTTATGAGGAAACACAAAAAGAAAAATAGTTGAAGGGATGGTAGTATCAAGGACTAATTTTTTAGTCTGTTATAATATTATTTGAAAATCAATTTTAATGTTAAAACATTAAAGACATGATTGTTCTACAGATGGAGATAGCTCATGAAATAAATTAAAAGATATAATTTCAGTATGCCTTCCATTTCAAATTCTTTGATTCACCATACAAGAATGAATGAATTAAGTTTTCAACTAAGGAAAGAATTTGTTTCAAACAGACGTAGTCAAAAAATGTCAGCATTAATAATAAGGTAACATAGCAGAGTACCAGGTTTTAAAGTCAAATCCCATTTATTACCTATTAAGACACTGGAAAAATTATCACATTTAACCTCAGTTCCCTATCTGTCAAATGGGGATGGTGATGATACTTATGTCAGGGTTGTCATAAAGAGTGTTTGGATGACTTCTTCGTTGAGTACCTGGCAAGTAGTGAACATTCAACAAATATGAGCAAGTACATCATTATTAATGGACCAGTACAAATCTTTAAACAATGACTGAAGTTAGAAAATAATATTCAAGGAGAGTACTTCTATATATATTAGGTTGGAAATTATTCCAACCTAATTTTTTTTCACTTGTCTTTTCTAAAAACATTTTTAATCAAAATGGACCAGCCCACACTATGCTATATGTAGAGTTATCTCCAAAATTAAAACATAGAATATAGATTTAGTAGTGAGTACATATGTAAATTAGAAACAAGTTTTCCTTCTCTATCTTAACTTATAAAATAAGACTAAGTGGTCCCAGACCATAAAATCTTCAATCTAGTGATCATCACTTATGGATGTGCTTTCTTGTTCTCTGGCTCAGGATGATTCTGAAGGCTATCACTGACACTGGCTCCCTTCCTTTTTTGTCTATGCAGCACATGTTCCTTTTGGGGAATGCCCCTCCCATGTATGGTAGATCTGTCAATCACATGACCTCCACCTCCTCCATCACAGGGGCAGTAGGCAGCCGAGCTAGACAGTGGAATTCCCTCTTTATTAACATCGCCTGAAAGGAAATTCTCTCTCCTGAAATTCTGAATAAGAAGCTTTGGGCTTGAGCTGGTGGGAGCCTGTTGGTTGACTAGTGGACCTGTGGTGCTCTGTCCAGCTACCCTTTCCAGGGCCGATATACATACTTCCCCAGCAGCCAGAAGTATTGGTGGCTAGTAGCTAAGAACTGAATTTCTCACTGGGACTTGTTTTTTTGCCACAAGGAAATACATCATCAAGTTATGCTCCCTCCTGGAGACTGGCTCTAGCCACTGCTATGGAGGGATACTGTGACCTCTGATGGAGGCACACAAAGGCATAGACTCTTTGCTTCCATGTGGGGACATGAAGGGCTCCAGAGCTTCCTGTAGAATTAGCTGAGGTTTCAGCTGCTACCACTTCAGGGCTCAGCTTCTTCTGCTGCCCAGTCAGGCCTTCTCGGTTCCTCACATGTGTAAAGCCCAAGAGCTCTCCCCCGTAAATCATCATGCAACTCTCCATTCTAGAGTCTGTTTCCTGGGAACCCAATCTAAGACATTTGGCACATGAATAGACCTGCCCCATAATGATACCAAGAAGAGACTAGAAATAGAGAAATTCAACAATTTCACTCAACAATGAACACCTTGCTTGTGCCACACCTAAAACTAGCCCGCTCCTTGGTCTTCTAAGTCCCATGAGTCAACAAATTCTGTATTTCATTTGAGCTAGCTAAAACTGGGTCTTACTCTCATACAACTTAAGGAGTCCTGACTGTACACAAATACTATCTCATCACCTGCAATACTTAATACAGTCCTATGTACATGAGCAGGGATAAACAGTGTTTGTTGCATTTAACTACTGCATGGTTATATCAGTGTTCCAGGCAATGACAGCATCATAAGATGTTTTACTAAAAGAGAAAGAGGGAAAAGGGATTATATCATAAAACAAGCTTGGTAAGATTGCTACATACTGGGACACCTGGGTGGCTCAGTTGGTTAAGCAGCTGCCTTCGGCTCAGGTCATGATCCCAGCATCCCGGGATCGAGTCCCACATCGGGCTCCTTGCTTGGCAGGGAGCCTGCTTCTCCCTCTGCCTCTGCCTGCCTCTCTGTCTGCCTGTGCTCCCTCTCTCTCACAAATAAATAAATAAATAAAATCTTTTAAAAAAAAAAAAAGAGTGCTACATACTGTATGGACCTCTGAATTTTATATATATTAACATATTAAAAGTTCTGACCAATATTGCAAAATTTATTTTAAGTTGTAAATAAAACCTGCTTAACTTCCTTTTAGGCAGAATATAGTCTACATTTGGCCACAGAACTTTGTGAATACAGATAGATCACCCACATGGGCTTAGTTTGGCCTATAGTTTGGAGATCACCAAATTTCAAACTTCTCCTTTAGTTTGTTCACTGGTCCTCTTGGGTAGTGGGAATTAGCATAGCTGGCACTATATTTATTACCAGGGACAGAGGAATAGAGCAAACCTGACCTTCTTCAACTGATTATTTATTCCAACTATCATGTCCAAGACTCTGAGAAACCTTACTCCCTCTACGTTATATTCCTTAGAGTCCACAATAAATAAAAGAAAGAAGAAGAGAGAAGGAAGGAAGGAAGGAAAGAAGGAAGGAAGGAAGGAAGGAAGGAAATGAGCCTGGAGGTTTAATAATTTTCCCCAAAAAGTTTTCTTTTAAGCCTAATTCTCCTGCCTCTAGATGCCCAAATAATATAAAAAGTGCCACTCCTTAACAATTCCTTAAAGCCCTACATCCAGATGTCCAAATAGCAATATCAATCTTGATAACATCAATCTCACCACATCTGAACCTCAAACACAAATCATTTTTTTCTTATCTGGTGGCCCAGTGATTCAGCGCACCCTGAGTTGAAAGATACACTAGTTTACTGGTTGGAGGCAAAAAATGAGGTATCCCTGGACTTGTTTGCATCATAAGCCCAAAATGAGTAGAGGAAACTCAGCTTTATACTTTATTACTTTGGGTAATCAGAGAAGAAAAAAATGGAAGCATGCAAAGATTATAGATAAAAATGAAACAAAAGCCTGTCTGACTTCACAATAATGGTCTTTCTACTCCACACCATTTCTGGATACTTGCAAATCCATGAAAGCAATTCCCTGGGAAGAGCTGAAGGATAGAAGACCCAGCCAGAGTCTAAAACCCAATTTCTAACGCACGTACTTACAGCTACACCTTCCAGAGATGTCAGCTCAGGACAAAGCACACTATTTGCCCAGAACTGCTTTTGTAAAAGTACACCTGTTTGAAACACCTGAAAGTTGAGCCATACCGTTGCTAAGTTTCCAGTTCGTTTCTATTTGATATCCTATGCGTGAGGCTGCTTTGCTGGATTGAAAGACACTAAGGCTGGAGATGAGACGAAGAAGCTGAGTTGGTACAGGGCCAAGGTGGACATCAGACTCCCTGGGGCACGGAAGTCTTGGAGAACTGACTGTCCATGGCTTCAGCTATTCACATCACTCCCAGCTGCAGTGGTCCTGATAAGCAAATAACAAACCTGTGACTTTGTCCCTTCTTTAATAGTCAATCAATTTACCTGCCCTTCCCACATCCCTTTTCAGATACTCCAGTCTCAATAACAGCCTCAGACCAAGTGACTTTTTCCCTTCAGCAACAGTGAATTGAATCAATTCAAAACTAGCTATTCCATTGGCTGGCCAAGAACGAGTAAATTTCCTAGATAATTTGAAGTGAGACCCAGGGACTGTTGAGAGTCAGACATTGGCACCACAGCATGTGCCAAGGACAGATGCATGATTCAAAGCTCGGTGCCAGCCAAAGCTATGGAGCTTCAGAGGCCAAGACCCTTGCAGAGAAAGCTAAGATAAGAATGGAGAAGATCTTATGCAGATAGGAGCAGACAAGATAGAATGAAGCTCCACAGAAAGACAAAGAGAACCACTACCTTACAACCTTCTAATACTCTGCAAAGCCTCACCGTATTGCATTCAGTTGGGTTTCATGAGATTTCCCAGGAGCCTCAACATAAATCCTGTTTACATAAATTAGCCTAAGTGGGTTGGTTCCTGTGGCTGACAATTATCTCATTTGTTGAAAACATATCCATATATCTAAAAATCATTTGTTGAGTGCCAGCCAGGCATGACTGTGCTAAGCATTGCAGATACCCAGGTGAAGCAACAGATCCCCTCTCCTTGGAATCCAAACTCAAAAACAGGTCCTTACTTTAGAACAAGTATATAAAATGTATTCTAGGGACCTAAAAGAAGCAGTGTCTATTTTACCTAAAGGGAGGCTTCCTAGAGGAAGGAGGTGATGTCAGGCTGCTGAACTGGAAGGACAGGAAAACAGTTGCTAGGTGGACCAGGAGAGCATCTAAGGAAGAATGAAGAACACGAACAAAAATGTGGGCACAAGCAAGCCTGGCAACACATGAGCACTACGGGAAGGGCATTCAATATGTCAGGAAAAAAGAGACAGAGGAGAGGGGACAAAGAGGAAGAGGGGACTGAACTTGTTAGCAATAACCAGCATGAAAGGAATACAAAGACTTTACATTTTATCTTTCAATCCAAATATGAGAACATTGAAACTTTCTGAGAAGAAAACAATATGCCTCTGATTTTAGAACAATGACTCCAACAGTGAAAGGGAAAGGGAACTAGGAGACAGTACTGGTGTCAGAAACACAAATTAGAAGCTGTTGCAGTATTTCAAGCAAAAGAATTTCTTTACTAAGACAGGTAAGTTTCAAGAGAAGGGTACACATCTAAGCGAAACTGAGATAGAATCTATAGGCCTTTAGTGACTAAGTGTGGTGGAAATGGAAAAATCAAGGATTATCCTTAGATTTATAGTGGAGTGACTGGGTAGATAACTAGGTCATTCGCCTTAATGGGAAATTCCAGAGTAAGGAGAGGAAAGGCACAGGTTAAGGGAGGAACGAGTTCAGTTTGAGGCATGCTTTCAAGATATTCATTCATGTGAAGAGGACCAATATCCCCCTGTACATTTTTATAGTCAACAAACATTTGTCAAGTGCCTATAATGCATCAGGCACTCTGTTAGGTCCCAGGAGCCA
>RCUC01113561.1:0-61200 GCA_003697995.1 Taxidea taxus jeffersonii | reverse complement strand
GCTCCGAGCTCACCCAGCCTGTGACCAAGCGTCTCTGTCTCTGGCAGAGTCCCACCTGGAGTCTCCGGAGCCCGTAGATCCCTGAGCTCTCCCGGGTCGGAGTCTCCCCGGATCTTGTGGGGACCCCTCGCACAGAGCACCGGCCAGTGCCACAGAGCACCGATCCATGTCACAGACCACTAGGAAATCTCGGCTCTGTCTCCGCAGCCGACTTCCCCGCTCTAATACCTGTGAGCTCTGCGACACTCAGACACCCCCGATCCTTCTGTGACCCCGTGGGACCTGAGTCCACGCTGTCCCCACGAGGTCTTCACCCCAGTTTAGCCTCTGGAGTGATGTCCCTCCGTGGAGCCGACTTTTAAAAGTTCTGATTTTGTGCTCCGCCGCTTGCCGGGAGCCGGCCCCTCCCCCTGGGGTCTATCTTCCCGTCGCGTTGGATTCACTTCTCCGCTGGTCCTACCTTTCAGAAAGTGGTCGATTTTCTGTTCCTAGAATTGCTGTTTTTCTTCTCTTCGATCTCCTGTTGGATTCGTAGGTGTTCGGAATGGTTTGATAGGCTATCTAGCTGATCTCCTGCTGGCTGATGTCGTCTCAGCCTCCTACTTCTCCGCCATCTTGACTCCTCCCCTTGAGGACAATTTTGAAACGTATAACCTCTGTTATAAGGCATGTAGAAGGAGCTTCTTTCCGGAGGGCTTCAGGAAGAGAACAGGATTCACCTCTGTCGCCACTGCCACACCATCCTCCCTTGGCCACGTATTCTTTCTGCTCCTGAGGACTCTCTCCCCGACCCTCCTACCGCGGAGAAGGCTGCAACCAATCCCGGTCTAAATTGTTTTTTTTTTTTTTTAATTGAGGAAGTTCCCTTTCTTTCCTAGTTTGAAGAAAATTTCATGAATGGATGTTAGGTTTTGTCACATGATTTTTCTGTGTTTATTGATATGATCAGTAGATTCTTCTTTAATCTGTGCATATGGTTGATTACACTGATTAATTTTTGAATAATAAATCAGCCTTATAGAGTTAGAATAAAATCTCTCTTGTTCATTTTGTATACTTCTATTTGTAAATTTTTAATTCAATATGCTAGTATTTTGTTGAGGATCTTTGAGTTTATGTTCATGAGAGATGTTGCTCCATAGTGTTCCAAGTTTGTAAAGTTTTTTGGTGTTAGGGTAATGGTGGCTCACATGGTCTATTGGGAACTTCCCTCTGCCTCTATTTTGTGGAGAATTGATACAATTTCTTTCTTCAGTGAACTCACCAGTGAAATTGTATGGACCAGTTGATTAGTTTTTTTGAAAGGTTAGCTACTGTTCTTTGTAAGTTAATTATTGATTAAACCTCTTTAATAAATACAGGGATATCAAGGTAACCTATTCATTCTTGTATGAGATTTTGGTAGTTTATGTCCTTCAAGGAACTGTTCCATTTCATCTAAATTATTTAATTGTGGGCATAGAATTATTCATTACATTTCTTTATTATCTTTTTTTATTCCTGTTCATGAGATCACTAGTGACGACTGTTCATTCTTTTCTGATATTGACAGTTCTGTCTTTATTGGATAGCTTGACTAGAAGGTTATCAGTTTTTACTGATCTTTTCAAACAGCTTTTGGTTTTGTTGATTTCCTCTATTGTTTTCCTGTTTTCAGTTTTATTGACTTCTGCTTTAAGTTTTATTATTTCCTTTCTTCTACTTGTTTTTAGCTTAAGTTTCTCTTCTGTCTTTAATTTCTTGTCATGGAAGCTAAAGTGATTTAGCTTTGTGTCAGAGAATTCAGTGATTTCAGATCTGTCTCATTACTAATATATGCATTTAACATAAATTCCCAGCACTGTCTTCCTGCCTTTGCTATATCATGTAATGTTGTACCTTGCATTTTAAATTAGTTCAAAATGTTTTAAATTTCTTTTCGGGCATTTTATTTGGCCCATGTGCTATTTTGCAACATGTTGTTTAGTTACCAAATACTTTGGAATTTTCCAGCTATCTTTCTGTTGACTTCTAGATAATTCTGTTTTCTGAGAATGCATTTTGCACAATTTTTACTTCTTCAAATTTGTTAAGGTGTTATGGCCAAAAGCAGTTCTATCTTGGTAAATATTCTATGTTTGGAAGTAAATTTTATTCTGCTGTTGTTAGATAATATGCTGTATAAATTTCAATTAGATCAAGTTGGTTGATAATGCCCTTCAGGTCAACTATATCCTTACTGATTGTATGCCTGCTTGATCTACCAATTACAGGAGGTACTGAAGTCTCCAGTATAACTGCATATTCATCTATTTTCCCTGTAGTTTTATCAGTTTCTGCCCCCTGTATTGTGATCATCTGTTATTAGGTGCATACAGATCTAACATTAGTATAACTTTTTGAAGTACTGACAACCTAATCCTTATATAGTACATTTTTCAATGTACTGGTAATTTTCCTTGCTCTCAATTCAGCTTTTTCTGAAATTACTCCAGCTGATGTTAACATGTTAACTCTTTCTCCATTCCTTTACTTTTAACCAAATGAGAGGAATGCCCTCCCCTCACAGCTCTGAGACAGGGTTCTGATGAAGTCTTCCCTCCTGGAAGGCAGGCTTTTGGTGTGAAGTAGGTTCTGGTCTTGTTGTACAAAGATTATTCCTCCCCTGACCTGCCAGAATCACCAGAGTATCTTTCTTGGCTCTTAAACATGAGCTCCTAATGGGGTTCCTGGAGATAAAACCCATGAAAGTACAGGATACTTCCTGATTGCGGCCCCTGAAATGTCTATTTCTCAGGCTAGTCTACACAAAACTTGCAGCAACTTGTTAAAGATTCCATTTACATGTCTCTACAAATATATTGCTCCAGCAGCTTGTGCTCCAGGGAAGCAGATGGTGGTTATGACTCTCTGAATTTTCCTGTCTCCAGATTTTGATGTCAGATTTTGCCCTGCAAATTCAGTTATCTAATAGGTCTGTTTGTCCAAATTTTTTCTTGTTGTGAAGATGGGAACGTCAACTGCCAAGATCTTTACATGTTGGAACTAAACCAAAAGTTCAACCGATCCCTTTTTAAACGACTTAAACTTTCTTAAAGGTCTTCTATAAAGACCCCCAATTTGTTAAGCACATGCTGGTGAATTAGTAAGAATTAGGATAAAATATCTTCATAATGCTCTTATGTACTATGTAGGAAGCTTCACTCAGTGGTTTACTAAAATGATGTAAAATAGTGTAATATTGCTTATGCTTAGAACATATTTGGAAATAAATATTAACTCAAACATTTTTACTCTAGATTTTATTGCCTTCAGTTGTGAGTTCCATCCATCTTCCAAATAAATTTTAAGCCATCATCCCTATACCCAATATAAATGATAAATAATATCATGATTACTGCATATGCCCTGGAGTTTTTGAGCCTGCAATATTTTGGAGTCACTATGTGTAAAAGTTAATTTTATGTGTCAACTTGACTGAGCTAAGGGGTGCCCAGAGAGCTGGCAAATATTATTTTGGGGTGTCTGTGAGCATGTTTCCAGAATAGACTAGCATTTGAATCAGTAGACTGAGTAAAGAAGATACACTCTCACCAATTTGAGTGAATACCATCCAATCCATTGGGGGCCTAAATAAACAAGAAATTGAAAGTAGGCCAAATTCTACCTCTTATTTAGCTGTGACATCCACCCATGTTCTCCTGCCTTCAACATAGGAGCTCTGGCAGGACTTTAGACTAGGACTGAATTATGTACCATTGTTCCTATTTTACTGGCTTGTAGATCTCAGCCTATATAATAGGATATAATGTATTAGTTACGTTTCTCTGGGGAACTCTGACTGAAATACCATGCAATACACAAAGCAGTCTGAATGACTGGAAGTAATTTTTACTCTCTGTGGAGAAATTAATCTTTGTTGATATAATTTTTATATTTTCTTTTTGCATACCTTTTAAGAATTAGCTTATAAGCAGAGTCATGTGTATTTTTGGTAGAACACACTGCTTCTTTTTTCTTCTCTTTTCTTTTTTGTCCTAAGCAAGAGTAACAGTATGCATTCATATATTGTATAATATTCAGAATGATTTTACACATTACCACAGCATGGTGAAATCCCTAAATATTTAGTGAATTGTATATTAAATTAGTGCACTGCAGTGTTTATAGATTATGGAGAACACCTATGTAGTCTACATTGTAGTATTCAATTCAAACATAATCATTTAAAAATAACATACAAAGAATCAAGTATGCTACTTTCCTCTGAAACTAATGGTAAATCTTAGCTAATATTCACTGGAAAGTTCAGTTATAGAAATGATGCTATTTAGTGAATATAAAACCAACATAAAGCAAATTAATTCAAAATTGCTTTTGAAAAATACATTTCTTAATATAAATATTATCCGAATATACTTCAGTTAAATCATATACTTTTTGTGGAAACTGAAGTTTTAGATTTAGAATGTAGTCATCTTGTTAATAATTTTAAAAAAACTGTTGTGTTTATAATTGGAAAGACAAGGGAAGATGTGTTCCTACCTGGGGTATTCGGCAGAAAGACATCTCCTTGTGATTGACATTAATAGGAGTTCCACATGTGTATTTGGGAAAGAAAATCTCCCTAATTAGTGTTTTCCTCCCATACATTTCATTTCTCATAAGGTTTAGTTGATGAGCTGTATCAGCAATACAGTTTTAGAAATGTTTACCAAAGAAAGAATGAATCATGAAAACATTTCATCCTTTGCATTTAGCAAGAAATCCAATATAATTTCATGCATAATTAGAGTTTAAATGATGCCATTAAAACACATAGTACAAAAAAGTAAACATATACATTTCCCATCCCAGAGTTCTAAGCCTTGGCATTTGAAATTATGCTCTTTGTAAAGCTAGAAACTAAAATAAATAAATAATAATTAATGAACATGGACAGAGACTTTTTAACTTTCCAACATCTATAGCTTCACAAAGCGTCCTAAAATTAAGTGTCTGTCATTATAAAGCATGGAATTATTTGAACTTATTCTATACAATCATTTTTGCAAAATGTTTTCAAAGTTTTACAGATCCAGTAAGTTTGATATGACTCATTTTTTTATTATAGGTTATTTTATTTATCGATGGTAATACTATGTCTTAGGTATATTTTTTAGGAAAGGGGACTATGGGGGCGCCTGGGTAGCTCAGTGGGTTAAAGCCTCTGCTTTCGGCTCAGGTCATGATCTCAGGGTCCTGGGATCGAACCCCGCATCGGGCTCTCTGCTCAGCAGGGAACCTGCTTCCTTCTCTCTCTGCCTGACTCTCTGCCTACTTATAATCTCTGTCTGTCAAATAAAAAAATTTTTAAAAAAGAAAGAAATGGGACTATAATGTTCTTACATTTAATTGCTTTTTAAGTTGCTGTAAAGCTTCATATTCTACTTACTTGGAAATTATTGAATATATCTGTTCTGAGATAGTTACCTGACCCATCCTTTCTTCCTTTCTATTCTTTCTTTCTTCTCTTTCTTTTATTCTTTCTTTCTATCTTATTTCTCTTCCTCTCTCTCTCCCTTCCTTCCTGCCTGCCTCCCTGCCTTCTTCCTTCATATAAAACAATGGACATTACTAGAGACAGCTGGGTACTGTAGCACTTATCAGTTTCATCCCTCACTCCCTGCCCATATTATTTGTCCCCTCCCAACTCTAGTTAATCATTTTCAATAAGAGAATCTTTTAAATTAATGATGTATTTAATATGAACCTTATATATAACATGCTTCTTTAGGCAGCATAATGACCCCCCAAACATATCCACATCTTAATCCTAGAATCTGCGAATCCATTATGTTACATGGCAAAGGAAATTAAAGTTGGAAATGGAATTGAGGTTGCTAATCAGCAGACATGAAAATAAGGGAATTATCCTTGATTATCTGAGTGGACTCAATGTAAACATGAGTCCTCGTAAGTCAGAGGGAGAATGTTATGTAAAATAGACCCAGTTAGCAATTCCTGTCTTGAATAGGACAGAAGTCATGAGCCAAGGAATCTGTACAGTCCCTTGAAACTGGAAAAATAAATAAATAGATTATTTTTCCCCTAGGATCTCTGGAAGGAACCTAGACTACCAACACTTTGACTGGAGCCCAGTGAGATCCATTTAGGACTTCTGATACTTGGAAATATAAAAAGGTAAGTCTGTTATGTTTAGCCATCAAGTTTGGCAATATTTTTATAGTAGCAATGAAAAACTAATATAATATCCAAAATATAATTAACAATTCACTTGGGCATGCTGACAATAAAATGAACTGAAAAAGTCCTTCTGCTTCTCTTACTCTTCTCATTATTTTAGTTACATCTTCCTACACCTGATTTCAATTTTTAAGATTGTCTGTCTCCATTCCATACATATATTCAATTTTTAAAAATTCATTTATTTATGGTTTTTTTTAGAAAAAGACCATGTCTGAGCAGGGGGAGGGGCAGTGGAACGACATGGGGGAGTGAGGAGAGAATCCTAAGCAGACTCCCCGCCTCAAACATGGAGCCTGATATGGGGCTCAATTTCACAACCCTGAGATCATAACCTAAACCAAAATCAAGAATCAGACTTTTAACCAACCGAGTGGCCCAGACACCCCAATAATGTATCTTTTGAAAATCCTTTTAGTTTGTCTGGTTTTGCATTACCATGTGCATTCTTGACAGTCTGATTCTCACTTTCCTGCATCTGGACAGAAGCAATGGCTTCCTGAAATATCCCCAACGCTTCTTTCCTTCTTTGCACTAAAATGTGCTTCATATTTCTAACAGAAATATAAGGAGCTTAAGTGAGGATTTGATCTTTAACATAGCTCTTCTAACAAACATATTCCTAATTCATAATACACTGCCTTTAAATCTATGAAATTATAGTGATGATGATAACAGTTAACTCTTGTTTGGACACAACACTGAATAAATAATAGGTACCAGTCTAAATGTTTTACTTTTATCATCTCATTTTTGTTCTCAGACTTTACTAATTACTTAATTTTCTATATGATTAATGAAGACAATGAAGTTCATAAAAGTGAAAAAACTAACCAAAGGTCAGCCATCTAGATAACTGTATAACTATTGTATGAAATTAAAGATATATAAATCTAAAACAATTACATTTAACCTACAATATTATAGAGAGCACCAATGATGAGCTAGCCCCCAAATCATGCAAGCAGTTCTCTTTTCCTCACTCTCCTATAGCCATAGAGATCTGTCAGCCTACATCCAGGCAATTGGTCTATTCTTTTTTAGATTTATTTATTTATTTGAGAGAGAGAGAGAGAGAGAGTTGGATGAGAGGGGGAGTGGGAGAGAGAGGATCTCAAGCAGATTCCACTCTGAGTAAGGAGCCCAGTGCAGGGCTGGATCTCATGACCCTGAGATCATGACCCAAGCAGAAATCAAGAGTTGGACTGAGCCACCTAGCTGCCGCAATAATCTTATTATTTTTAATTGAAATAAAATGTTTTCAAAATAAAAAGATGTGTTAATGTATTTCCAAAAAGAAGTCTTCTTGCTTCACCCTTTCTCACCTGTTTCCCACATGTCCATCAACATTCTCTTCTAATTTTTATGCAGATACAAGAAAACACAAACATGTATTCTTATTTTACCTTTTTTTAATTTCTTTTTTTTTTAAAGATTTCATTTACTTATTTGACAGAGAGAGAGCACCAAAGAGGGGAGATGCAGAGGGAGAAGCAGGCTCTCCACTGAGCAGGGAGACTGATCTGGGACTCTATCCTAGGACCCTGGGATAATGACCTGAGCTAAAGGCAGTTGCTTAATGACTGAGCAACCCAGGCAACCCTCTTATTTTACCTTTCTTACACAAAAAGCACATCATACATAATACTCAGCACCTTCTTTTTTTTTTTCTTGTGAAAAATTCCAAAACTACAGAAATATGAAAGATAGTACAGTTGTCAGTCATGTACCCTTCATAAATTGTTTTGTGCAAGATTTGAAACTGTTGTGAATAGTGTTACTATTAATAATACTTCCAATACCATGTATTAGAACACAAAAGAAAGCAATAAAAAGAAAGATTAGAAAAGCAAAGAAATAACTCCATGTTATGAAAGAATCAACTATGCTCCTGTTATCTGGAGGTAAAATTCATCATTTTAATAAATTTTCATGTGTTTACCTAAGTTCTTCCACTGTTCAAACACATATTGTTTTTCTAGGCAGTGTTTATTCTAGTATCAACAGCAGCATATCACAGAAGCTTTCAAGATATAACCACCTGTGGGGGATGTTACAGAAGCATCCTGAGCCTGAACAGTGTTTGTGTGATGCATGACCTTCTAAATGTTGGGATCTAAGAAAGAGGCTCTTCCTTCCTAGACTTAAAGGACATAATGAGTTTGAGAAAGAATAATGATGATTTTTTTCTTTCTTTCTTTTTTTTTTTTTAAGGAAAGCTTCTGTTTAGAAAAGGGCAAGTAAAGCTTCTCATGTAAAAATAAGAATAAGTCATATTGAAACAACAGACAAAGGCAAAATGACAAAAGAGAACTAAATTGAATTAACTAACAGGAAAAAAAATAATAAACAGTGGGCAAATCAGAGAAATTGAGCATGTTTTAAAAAGAAAAAGAAGTTTTATCCATAAAAAAAACAAGTTTTCCTCTGACTTAATGAATTATGTATAATAATACTAAGTAATGAGCATAATACTGGAAACATCAACAACTTTTAATCTATTTGAATTAATATGTTTTTGTTTTCTAACTTCTCTACATCACACAGCAGTTATCAATGCATCAATAATCTCACAATTGGAAGAAATACTTTATTGTTTAGGGCTTTCCAGAAAACAGAGCCAATAGGATACACATAAATAAATATATATATTTATCTTAAGAAATTGGATTATGCAATTATGAAAGCTAGCATGTCCAAAATCTTCAGAGTGGGCCAGCAGTCTGAAGACCAGGGAAGATCCCTGCTACAGTTGAAGTCATCTGCTGGCAAAAATCCTTCTAGTTCCAGGGAGGTTAGTCTATGCTCTCTGAAGATCTTCAGTTTTTGAATGAAGCCCACTCACCTTATAGAGGGCAATCTGCTCTACTCAAAGTCCACTGCTTTAAATGTTAATCTCATCTAAAAACATTATATGGAAGCATCCAGAATAATATTTTACTACATCTGGGTAACATTTCTCAATCAGATCACCACATAAAAATAATGCTTACAACACAGTGGGGCCCATATCTAATTATCATTTACATAGGCAAATAACAAAATATTATGTGAAACTCAAAATACACACATGGCTTATAATAACTTGTGATACAGTATTGTCAAATCAGTAAACACAATCATTTCTCCAAGATACCCCTGTGCACACATGCGCATGTGTATTTTTTATTTTATGTGCCAACTTAGCAGCTGGGCTAGATTATGGTGCACAGTTGTTTGGTCAAACAACAGTCTAGATGGTATGGATTAGCATTTAAATTAATAGAGTTTGAATCAAGCAGACAAGTCTGTGAAGTATAAGGAGGCCTCATCCAATGAGCTGTAGGCTTTAAGAGAAAAGTATAAGGTCCCTTAAAGAGGAAAGAATTCTGCTTTCAGACTGACTATAGACTTAGGACTGCAACATTAATTTGAAGAATTTCCAGCCCCTACCATTCTGCTCTGAAGATTTCAGACTTGCCAGCCCCCATGATCATGTAAGTCACCTTCTTAAAATAAGTACTTTCCTACCTACTTATCATTTCTATATTAGTCCAGGTTCTCCAGAGAAATGAAATAATAGGATATATAGATATGAATATTGAAACAGATACAGATAAAGATACAGATATTAACAAGAAACTCCAGAATAGCAATCAAATTATGACTTCAGATGTAACTTAACAACGTCACAGTCACCCAGGATATATGATTACAGGGGAAGCAGAATGGAGGCAGAGGAAAAGAGGAACATTATCAAGAAATATGAGACAATCACCATTTCCAGTATAATTATCCATTTTATTTTATCCAATCCTTCTGAGTATTTGACATTCTAGGATAAACTCAGAGAATAGTTGCATCAATTTGAAACAGCTTGGCTACAAGTGACACAAAAACAAAAAACTATGGTTTAAAAAGTGTCTGTACACTTCTGTCATCTAACAACAAGTCTGGCATTAAACTTAAGTGCTAATTTAGAGAGTCAAAGAGCTCTCAAAACCTTAACCTATTTTTGTCATTCTTTTCAACCATTCTCAGTGCATTGGCTTTCTGAACTCCTGCTTATAGCTCTCTGGTCACAAAATGACTACTCCAGCTCTAGAAACACTGTCCAAAATCTAGACAAAAAGAACAAGGAAAGGTCAGTACCTAGTATTACCGGTCTGTTTTTTATAAAAATAGACATAGATAATTCAAGAAGGTCTGCAGAAGATTTCTTCTCGAATTTTATTGGCCAAAGTATCAAATGAAGTCCCAGTACTGCAAAGGTAGATTAATTTGCATTGGACCAACCTTCCCTCAGATCAAGAATATTATAAATCAAGCTCCACTCTTTGAAGGTTTTGATCAAATAAAATTTCTTACTGCAAATGGATTTAGCCCTCGAGGGAAAGGAAACACAACACACATACTAGAGTGCTCAAATCAGGGAGCAGCTTGAAATGAAGCGGAAAGGCACTAAATTATTGTCCTAGGGAGGCAAGATCTGGAGTTCAAGCTAACCACGACTGCCTGGAGACTGAGAGCAGAAACATTACAGTGGAGAGGACCTCCAAGTTTTTCCATAAACACTCAATTTCCTGTATGACATTAAATTATACAAACACAAGTAAGACCACAAGGGGCCCTGTTTAAAGCAACATCTGGAAGACAAGTTGCTGAGCATCTATTTAAGCTGCTGCCCACAGTGAGGACACAGTTTAGAATTGTACTTGGAGGGGCTAAATTAAAAGAACTAAAATTTAAAACCCATTGATAAAGACAGAATGGTCATGTCACAGCAATAACGATCCCAGTCCACTTTCTTAAAGTATTAGTTTCTAATCTTCCATAGAAAACATAGCCAGCTTCCTGGATTTAAGACTAGGGTAATCATTTATGACCACATGCTCATATGCCCACCTCTCCTAGAAGACAGACCACCATTTCAGGCAGAAGCTCCACCACTATGGCCCCCTCCAGGGCCAGGATGTCATCACCCCCATTTTGGCACCAGTGGGACCCATGGACAGCCTCATAATCATAGTTCCAGTGAGCACCATTCCCATGGACACCCTCCTCATGGGCATCATCCCCATGGACACCCTCCTCATGGGCACCGTCCCCATGGACACCATCCCCATGGACACCATCCCCACAGCCATGATTTCTCTGACCATGGGCCTTGTGACCCACCACCCCATAGCCAGGGTCCTGAAGATCACCATCGCCAGGGCCATGGCCCACCATCTAGGCACTCAGAAGAAAGAGGTCTAGATAAAAGACACTTTCCCTTCCACTGGAGACAAATGGGATATGTTTACCAGCTACCTCCACTAAAGGACGATGAAGTTCTTCCTCTTCCAGAAGCCAATTTTCCCAGCTTCTCATTGCCAGATCTCAACAATCCTCAAAGGCCAGAAATTCAGCCCTTCCCTCAATCAGTTTCTGAATCATGCCCAGGGACATTTAAGAGTGAGTTTTTACTGTCTCGAAGTTTTTTGCATACTTGCTTCCAAAATAAAATCTGATTTCCTCAATGGAGAAAAATTAATGTTCTGACATAGAACCATAAATAAAATACGATCAATGATGAGTAAAAAAAAAAAAAAAAAAGGAACATGCTCTTGGAAATGAATGCTCTCGTGTTCCCACCATAAAATTCTTTTTTTTTAATATTTTATTTATTTATTTGAGAGAGAGAAAATGAAAGAGTGAGCATGCAAAGGTAGAGATCAGAGGGAGAAACAGGCTCCCCACTGAGCAGGGAGCCTAATGTGGGACTTGATCCCAGGACTCCAGGATCATGACCTGAGGGCATGACTGAAGGCAGTTGTTTAACTGCCCTCCCCCCCATCAAAAAATTCTTGATAAACTTATCTTGGATCATGGTTAACACATGGTATCCCTCCTAGCACCTCCCTGCCTTTCTGGAATGTATTACAGAATATTTGCTGCTGTTGCCCTTGGCACCCAGATCCTACCCAACCTCCCCCCTTCCCAGCTACTGCTGCCCACTGCCATCCCCAGCTTAAGTCTGGGTATGGAGGGGTGCAGTCAGGAAAGCATGTCCCCTATTGTCTCAGGTTAGAGCAAGCTGTCCAGCACCATGATATATTAAGCGGGACATGTGGCAGGATCAAATCTATCTCCCATTTCTAATCTAGGTATCAAGCATGTCCCAGTCAGACATTAAAAACTTTTGGCTGGTCACCCATTAAGCAAGAGTTGGAACAGAAAGCCTACAGAAGGACACATACCAGGCTTTGCTACCTCATCCTTACTGGTCATGGCATGTCAGTCCAGTTCAGTGGCTGTACACACAGGTGGGAATCCGTCAGCCAGACAACGGAACCCTGATGCCTGCAAGGATCCATACTCTATTGGTGATTATCTCCATGCTGCATAATGCAACATTAAATTGCCAGAAATCACTGTGACAGTTTAAGAGAGAACCTGTGAAGAAAGAAAAAACAAATGGGGAAAAATAATTTCATATTTTAGTATCCTTAACAGCAATTTCTTCCTGCTACCTGAACTAAAGGAACCACATTTTCATTCTGCACTGGGCCCTACAAACTATATATCTGGCCCCAAATTAAAAGGATCCTTTAAATATCACCAGTACCTCACACTTTTTGTCAAACCCAAGGGGAAATCATTTGTCCTCATTTAACTCAATTCCACAGCAGGATTTGACATGGCTGACTGACCCCCTCTCATTTTTTGAAAATCTTTCCACGTTCCTCCTTGTTGCATCCTGGTTGTGTGAAATCTACTCTGGCAGTGCCTCCTCTGCATAATTGCTTAAAGTGGCACTGACCTGAGCTTTAGTTGTAAGACTTCCTTTTTTTCTGTAGACAGGTTGAGCTCATTGATACTCACACTATCAAATACCATCTGTATGTTGATTGATTCTCTGATTTATATATTCAAATTTGACCCTTCCATTGAGGTGCTGATTTGACCTTTCTGCATGAATATCTAATAAGCATCTCAAACTTGTTATGTCCACAAAAGTTCCCTGCCCTCAACCTCAGACTTTCTTCACGGCTTATATTACTGAGGATTGTTACAAAGTTATGAATTGAGAAATTTGACTGAATTGGTTCTTAAAATATAGTAATGGGAATCTAGGATTATTTGTGACGAACTCTTAAAATTAGCATGGGGTAGGAAGATAAGTGCACTCTTCTACTTCAAAAACCCTCAAAACCGTGGATGAACAGGCATCTAATAGCACATGTCTACTACTGAGTATACAAAAGATGATCAAATTTACTTAACCATTATTTATAGAAATGATGTATATAACGGAGCTGTTGAATTTATTAAAAATGTTTAAAGTCTATAATTTTTGAAAACTGTGAGCAACATCCAAAATGAATATACTTTAAAATCTGAAAGAGAAACATAACGACACTTAAGTTTTGGAAATCACACTGATGTTGTTAAACATTATGGAAAAGTAATTGAACTTATTTTATTTATTTATTTATTAACTTTTTAAGGGAGAGAGAGATTGAGTAGGAAGGGACAGAGAGAAAGGGAGAGAGAGAATTTTATGCAGGCTCCATTCCCAGTACAGAGCCCGAGGTGGGTCTCAAACCCACCGTCCTGAGATTATGACCTCAGCTGAAATTGAGTCAGATGCTTATCTGACAAGCCAACCAAGTGCCTTAAACTTATTTTAAATTAATCATTGGTGAGTCTACTTTTTTTCTTTTATTATAAAAAATTTGAGTCAGAATCATGTGTTGGTTGAGACAACAAATCAAGAATGTCCAAAGCAAATAAGTTTTATGCATTTTATGGAAATTAACTAAACATGCAATTATTATGTCAACAATAATTTTTTGATTAAATTACTGCTCATGAATTTGCCAAGTCATTATGAATCATTAAATTTTCAATCACTTGTGAGAATCTGTAGTCACTAGCATATTTTTTTTTCATTTTCTAACTTTTTACACTGGTTGTCACTTAGGGACATTATATAAATTTATTACCCATAACAAGACAAAAAATGAGGCTATGTCTATGAAAGAAATATGTAATTGAATCTAAATTAGATCATCTGTTTATCTTACAAATAACACACAGACCTAGTATTTTCAGCATAAAACATTTTGATCAAGAACCAATAAAACATGCTTGAAAATACTTTTATTGTTTCGGTAATTTGCTTTTAGTTATGACTTTGCAATATTCAAGATGGTAATCAATTTGCTCAATGATTTAAAAACTCACCGATAGTAGGTCAAGTCAAATTGACTAAGGCCATCATATATAAATTATTCTACCAATCTTTTCAGAGAACCACTTAAATATTTCTGGAAGTAAGACATAAAACTATACAATAAAATGGGTACTATCTTGCAAATCAATAACACCTTGAGTTTCAGGTCAATGGTTTCTTCTATGAAATTCAAAATCTATTCAGAAACTCACTATGAAAGAATATTTGCATGTCTCACTATCATTGGGTAAATAAATGTGTTCTGAGATAACTAATTGCACTGACAATTTGAAAAAAATAAAATGATAGTAATATTAAAAAATTAGCTAATATCTTCAAATTTTACCATCCACTTTAATTTTATGTTATCCAGTACATTCCTCCAACACCTTCCATGCACAATTATTACTTATACTTATTCCATCTCAGTTTGAGCTTATGGGAGACAATGGCAGTAGGTACACTCTTTTTTGAAACCAAAAGCATAAGTTCAAGGAAGTCTAATGTAAATGAGAATTTAAAATGTCTGGACACCTGGGTGGCTCAGTTAGTTGAGAGACAGACTCTTGATTTCTGTTCAGGTCATGATCTTGGGATAGTGGGATTGAGTCTCTTGTCGGGTTCCATACTCAGCAGGGAGTCTACTTGAGATTATCTCTCTCTGCCCTCTTCCCCTACTCTCGCTCTCTCTAAAAATAAATAAATAAATCTTTTAAAAAATGTGTGGCAATTATCTCATGAACAATGATACTTTTATTTATATTTATAATATAATTTATTATATTACAAACACTAAGAGCATAATTATCTGTAGTAGATAATTTTGATTGGATGTCTCAATGTGATTCAACTATCCCATAATTTTTAATGACTATTGAACACAACATTTCCCTCTCTAACCAGAGTTTCATATATGAATTAAATTCTGCTAATTAGAAGCAGTCTTGAGGTATTTGGAAGGCAGAAGTGGGGTATTTGTATCTCCTCTGTTGCAGTACATTCATTCTTAGATGAAAGTTTCCTATGGCAGCATTCTGATGTCATGTCCATTCCCTAGTTCCTTGAATCAAGAGATAGTTGCAATTATTCCAGCATTTTAATGTGACTATCTAATTTCTGGCCAGTGACGTTGGAAGTCCATAATCTAGCCTTATAAATATGAGAGGTCTTCCCACTTAGCTCCAGTGACAGTCTGAAAGCAAGTTGTTCCCCTAGAGGATTAGTTGTGAAGTGGTCGCTCAAAAGGCCCAGATTAGAGTCCTTCAAATAATTCCTTAAGTACCCAAGTCCTGTATTAAAATAGCTAGAGTAGTTTCTGTTTATTTTAATGAATTCTACTAACTGAATAATAAAATGAGAATGACCAAACTGTGAATGGCTAAAAACACCTTATCATACGTAATTGATTGACCAAGGGAGTGAGTCACTTCAGTCCACGCTGAGCATGCAAAAGCTGGCATGTACATGGGAAAATGTCAGTGCTACTTCATGGCAATTAGGTATAAAAAAAAGGTCTAGGAAAGGGTATTTCTGAAATTAGGGGATATATGATGCCTATCTAAATTACTGTGCAGATAACAACCATCAGCCTCACCAAAATAAGAATGATAATGGTTAAAATCTGGAACATAGTTCTATATTATGGGCAAAAAATAATGAAATAAATGAATTTAGGAATTTAAATCTAGAGTAAATTCTCTTGAAGTTCTAGGATGCAAGGAGAAGTTACATATTATGGAACACCCATAGCCAAGATCACCTCTCAGGGTAGACACCAACCCATAATCAAACATTTCTGATAAAAATGTTTCTCTGAATTTGGGGTGCCTGGGTGGCTCAGTGGGTTAAAGACTCTGCCTTCGGCTCAGGTCATGGTCCCAGGGTCCTGGGATCGAGCCCAGCATCCGGCTCTCTGCTCAGCAGGGAGCCTGCTTCCCCCCCCCCCCGCCCCGCCTGCTTCTCTGCCTACTTGTGATCTGTCTGTCAAATAAATAAATAAAATCTTAAAAAAAAAATCTCAGTTGGGGGTGGCTCAGTAGGTTAGTCCCCCTGCTAAGCAGGGAATCTGTTTCTCCCTCCCCATTTCTCAGTCTCTCTCTCTCTCAAATAAATAAATCTTTAAAAAATATGTAAAATTAAAAATCTTAGTGAACAGATATAGAATAAATAGAATTCAATGCAAGAAAGACCAACAGGAATAAAAGTCCATTAGGTTGATAACCGCATTGCATTGAAGGAAGATTGGTTTTGTTCAAGTAGTCAAGCCTTTGACTACAAGGAGAAATCTACATTCTGTCTTCCATCAGAATGAAACAAACTGAGGGTTTTGGAAGGGAGGGATAAATGAGTCTGGTGATGGGTATTAAGAAGGGCACATATCGCCTGGAGCCCTGGGTGTGGTGCATAAACAATGACTCTTGGAACACTGAAAAAATAAAATTAAAAAAAAAAAGAATGCTGTCCATCAGCATATATCTATCTCTATTGATCCTTGGCATGCTGTGAGGTGTCATGGATGTGTTGCTGCATGAATTACAGCTCATTGAGATCATGACTGTGTACCAGGAGGTCAGTAGAGCTGACTGAACAAAAATAAACCAATGGCTAGGTTGCAATATGCTCATGATGATAGTATGTTGATACTTCTTTTTAGCAGTTAGCTTGAATGTTATGGTTGATAGCCAATTGGGCATATACAGTAACTTTTTTGAGTGTTCTCCAAATGGATTAAAAATTGATACTGATATATGGGTAGACCTCAAACAAGAAATGTTGGAAGATTAATAGGTATAAGTGTAAATGGCTGGAAGAGTAAGGGGGGCCTGCTTTAGGAGGAGAGGAAGCATGTCAACTAGAAAGGAAATCTACTAATATTAGAACAGCTGTAAATCTAACCCAACTTATCTTAGGAATGATCAGTTTTAGTTATTGGACTGTGATTTTATGTGGAACTGTGTGTGCACACATGTGAAAGGTTGTCAATGAATCTCTTAGATTTCATAGGGAAGTCTGAGCCAATTTTCACATAAGCATCATAATGTATATTGTTGCTCCTGATGTGATTGATCTGAATTACCTAAAGAGAGAGGACTCCACATAAAATGACTTTCTAAGAAAAGAGGGTGTGGGAGGGAGGTCAGGGTAACTAAAGTAAATCTAAGAGGAGTGACCTAATTTGGCAAGCAGTATAGAGAACTATGTATGTGTGAGATTATATTTAACATTTATTTTCTTTAAGATATTCTGATTATTTCAAAATGTTTAAATCTTTATAAATTAAAAAGCATTCAACTATATGAACAGAAACATAAAAATAACTGACTTTAATTAGTAATAAATATATGATATAGATACCAAAAAATCAGAGATTGGTGATCCGGGGCTGTTCAGTAGTTTTAAAAAATACTACCACATCTCTAGAATTCTCACAGTGTTGACTTCTTATCTTTTGACAGCAAGACGGCCATTATATCTCTAAGTGTCACAATTGTATTCAAAGCCAGAAACTAGAGAAATCCAGCCAGGATGCAAAACCCCTTTCTCTGTGGCTCATTTCTTTCAATAACAGAGAAACTATCTCCCAGAATCTCTCAGAAAAATTTTTATGCCTACACTGTCACAACACAGCTACATGACCCATTATAGCTGCAAGAGAAGCTGGAAAAGAAATAATATGACTTAACAATTGATGTGGTAAGATCTAGGCAAGGGTGTCTGCTACAATGATCATGCATATGTTGTTTTTATAAAATTAAAGTTTCAAATACCTCAGACTATTAAAAAGGACAAAATTAATGTAACACATTGTATTAATAAAGTAATGTTAATGTATACCCCTAGTTATATATTTAGTTTTTTAAAAAATATTGCATATATATGTACCAAGAAACTTATCTCTAGAGTCACACTCCTTCATGCCTATCATAAGTAAACACTCACTTGAATGTGATGTTTATTAGTCTAATTCATTTGTTCTTTTTACTGTACATACTACACATACAAACACACGCATATACCAAGGAAATATAACAAAACAGTAAGATACATTTTCAAGACAACAGATGGAAAAAAAAACAACAAAATCTAATAATACCCGTGGTAGATGAAGATATGCAGAAACAGGAACACTCACATGCTTCTGTTGTAAGCATAAATGGGTACAAATACTTGAGACAACTATTTGCCATTATCAATTAATTGAAGACATGTATAAATCAAATCCTGTGATTCTAGTTCTATGTATAGACACTAGGATAACTTTCCCATACGAACACCAGGAGGGATGGATAGTAAGAATCTTATAGAATTATTTATAATTGAACAATTTGGAAACAATTTTCATTCTTTGAAGTAGAGAACTGATAAATAATGCATACTATTTTGAAAGTGAACAAACAGGTATCGATATTTATAGATGAATCCACAAATATAATAGTGAGTCAAAGTATTTAATAGAAAACAGCTTATAAAATTTAAATACATGGAAATCAATACTATGTATTATATTAGTAGAGAAAAGGGATGGAAAAGGTATTATCTGAACTCTGTTGGGACAAGTTCAAGAAAACCATGATTAGGAAGAAGATGTAGAAAATATATCTTTTTTTCCTATCAGAGATAGTTAAGAAAAGCATATGGGAGATTGGGAGAGAAATATTATCCCTGGGGCATCACTTGTGGTTTTTTCTAGTAATCTCCAACACTCATATGTGGATATACTGATATGAACACATATTATATCCATAATGAAGCTTTTAAATCAGCAAGGAGAGAAGGTGCACACATCTGTACACACACACATACACACACAACCCTGTAAGGTTATATTAATTTACTGATTTCATTTAGTCAGAATTACCAGAATTAATAATGTTCCTAGGACACCTGGGTGGTTCAGTCGATTAGGCATCTGCTTTCGGCTCAGGTCATGATTCCAGAGTCCTGGGATAGAGTCCTGCATTGGGCTCCTTGTTCCATGGGGAGCCTGCTTCTCCCTCTCCCCCCGCCTTTGACAAATAAAAAAATTAAATTCAAAAAAATAATCATGGTCCCTGAAAACAAAAGGAAATGAAGCCTATTTTTGTGGTCATTATTAAGTATAAATTATTTAAAGAAAACTCTTTTAAATTTTATTATACATTACTATAAATCATTTTTGGTCTTTCTTTCAGTTATCTAATACTTTGTAACAAATGTTTTCAAAATGTAGAGGTTCAAAATATAATTTTTTATTTTTGATTTTGATTTTATATTTTTAATTTCACCCACATTAAAAAAGTAGTAAATCTCATTTTCCTTATAATCTAAAAAAAGAAAATGCTCTTTTTTAGTTTTAGTTTTTGCTATTATTTCCATTCTTTGCCCGGTCCCATGTAAGAAAGCATTCACAATATAAGTTTTCTCCAGTTGTGATTTCAAAAATATAAAAAGATGAGCCATCTTGAGAATACAAGTTATTCTGAATCACATATTTTAACGTTTCACGGAGAAAATCTGTTCTTCACATTTTATCCAAATATGCAAGATGTGCCTGGATACAGTCTTATCATGTGGGAATTACTCCTCTAGGTTGCCTTTCTTATCAGAAGTGTCTCCTTGGGGCGCCTGGCTGGCTCATTCAGAAGAGCGTGCAACCCTTTTTTTTTTCTTTCTTTTGTTTGTGTGTTTGTTCAGAGCACGCAACTCTTCATCTCAGGGTTGTGAATTCAAGCCCCACATTGGGTGTAGAGATTGCTCAAATAAGTCAATAAACATTAAAAAAAATAAAAAATGTCTCCTCATTGCTTTATCAGGATCAATTTTGTTAATAGAGGAGATAATCTATTTGACTCTTGGTCCTCAATCTACTTTATAAGTAATGGAGAAGTTGGTTATTTTTGCTTAACTTCTTTTCCTTTCTTTACATGATACATTTAGTAATTAAAAATATAAATTCCCTGCATGTTCACATCTCACTGATCCCGATTGTTAATGTTTGTGTTATATTAATATTTGCCATTCAAAGTTACATTTTCCATCTGTTTTCTTTCGCTCAATTCTAAAAGGAAGATAATAACAGCAATGCTATTTAGAAAATTCCATTTAATTAATACCTCTTCTACCAACACCAAGAAACTATGATGACTAATAAAATTCGAATGGAAGGAGTAGGTTGTGCTTTAGCGTCTGTGTGTAGTGGGGGAAATTAGTAGTCAAAGAAAACACATGAAAGGACCAAAGATGGGAACAAGAAACACAGTCACAAGTCACAAGAGATTGCAATAGTCAAAGACCAGGAAAAGCATGCCAAATTCTCTTAACCTCCATGGTTATTTACAATGTGATTGCGCCGCATGCACATGATAAGACCAATAGCTCCAGCCTCTGGTAGAATGTTAGCTTCTCCTGAAAGATGTGTGTCTGTAGATCCAGCACAGTATCTGAACTATACCAGCACTTAATAACTATTTCTTTAATTAGTTAATTATGGTCATACCCAATCTTTGCACTTCACTGTGTCTCACCTGGTACCTAGACCACAGAAGAACAGTATCTTTCATATCTCATAAACTAAAGGATTTTTTAAAAGGTCTTACTTGTTTAGACTTAAAACAAAAAATTATTTATTTATTTGAGAGAGAGAGATAGCAAGAGAGAACATGAGCAGGGGCAGGGAGATGCAGAGGTAGAGGGAGAAGCAGGCTCCTGCTGAGCAGGGAGCCCAACTCAGGGCTGGATCCCAGGACCCTGGGATCATGACCTGAGCCAAAGGCAGACACTTAACAGATCGAGCCACTCAGGTGCCCCGCGCTTGTTTAGATATTATTAGTATCATTGCCCTAATGTTTTCAAAGTTCTTCCATTCAGGCCACTTCACTGTCCAAGCAGTAGGAGTAACCCCTAAGTCAGATTCCTCATCCCTAGCATTTATCAGCCTGTGGAATTAAACAGTCCCATACCACTTTCCTATGCATGGTGCTGACTCAAGAGTTTTATGCTAAAAGGGGAGCGGCGCCTGGCATGAGCCAACAGCAATATTGTCCACATGATGGTAATAGTGCAAAGAGCATTTAAACACCAATGTGTTTGCGTGGAAGATAATTTTATACCAAACAAGATTGTTTTGGGTGATTTTAAAAGTATCTGTCAAGACAAAACTCAAATTTTCAGACAAGAACAAAATCTCTCTTAAATATCTACTTAGTCTTTCAGTTCATCAGAGAACCACATTCTGGTTCCTTTTGAGAATGTCAGCAGCACTTATTATTGTGTGTGATGGACTTAATTACTCCCCCTGCATGGGTCATAACTCTGTGACAAAAATGCTTGGCTATTAATAGTAAAGCACAGACTTGTTTTCCAAATTGCAGAAAGATAAAAAAAAAAAAAAACAACTACTATTTATAAGCAATTTTTTTAGCAAACTGAGACTTACTTTCCAGTTAAATGATTATTATCTGTTTTAGTCAGTAAGTTTTAGAAAGAGTTCTAGAGGTGAAAATCTTTCCCAACTACAACTGTTCTGTTAGAATCTTCTAAATTGGAATGTCCTCACAAAGGGAAATTCAAATACTTTGATACACATTTTTCTTTACTAAACTTTTGGATTACAAAGTAAACAAAAGTTACAATCTCCTTTATTTCTACATGTATTCATTATGCAAAACCAGTATAATTTTTCCCACATGATGATCAGGTAAATGCAGAAGAATCATATCTGTGGGAATATAAAATTCAATGGTATGATAATCATTGTCATACCAATGGTATGACAACTAACTTTCTTTTTTTTTTTTTTTAAGATTTTATTTATTTACTTGTGAGAGAGAGAGAGCGCGTGAGTACAGGCAGACAGAGTGGCAGGCAGAGGCAGAGGGAGAAGCAGGCTCCCCGCCAAGCAAGGAGCCCGATGTGGGACTCGATCCCAGGATGCCGGGATCATGACCTGAGCTAAAGGCAGCTGCCCAACCAACTGAGCCACCCAGGCGTCCCCTAACTTTCTAAATGCAGAAAATTTTGCTCTATGCCAGGGGTTAGCAGACTATGGTCCATGGATGAAATCTGCTCCCACCCCACCTCCACTCCTATTGGTTTCAATCATCCACCAGCTAAAAATGTGTTTTTTAAAAATATTTTAAGTGATTAATAAGTATCTACACAATATCCTAAAATTGCCTCTTGGCCTGTAAAGTCTGTAGTACTGCTCTCTTACTTTGTGAAAAATTCTGTCCACCTTTGTTCTGCATATGCTGTATGCATTTTTTTGTAATGCATATGCTGTATGCATTATTAACCTAGTCACTAAAGGTATCAACATATCTAACCTCAGTCTCTTCTTTCCCAAATGATAACAGGAGAATTTCGCCACCTAATTTTCCAATAATCACAGAACTAGACTTTGATCTACAATCTTACTTTCAAATTTATGAGAGCATAGTAAGAGACTTTCTATCAATACAATAATAACAATAGTATATTAAGTTCATTAAGTTCATAAAGTTCAGTATTTTAATTTCATACATATTCCAATATATAATACAGACAAAATCCGTAAATCACACAGAGCTATTTCCATAAACCTATTTTGTAGGTGGAAAGGAAATTAGTCTGAAAGAGGTTAAGTGATTGGCCCAAGGTTGTAAGGCTCATAATTGGGAAGGTTCTTCTGTAACACTCTTTGTACATAGATTCATGATGCCTCTTCAAATTAATCTGAACTCTTAGCTCATTTAGTTAATTATGCAAGAAAAATAATCATAAACTAGTTATGCATATGATAGTAAAGCCAAAAGATAACGGATATAATGCAATTAGCAGTATTTTGTTGCCGTTAATGAATAAATCAAAACAATCAGGTCACCTCGTAGACAGACACCCTAGTAAAATGAATAAAAGAGTTAACTATATAGCATGCACTATAGGAGATAAAATAGATTAATGGATTAATTAAGTCATCTAAAAGTACTGATCTCAACTCTACCAATGAGAATAAAACCTTTAAATCAGCTGCTTATTTGCATTAAATCTTTGACAAATTTTAACAGTGTAATTTTTGCAACCATCTCTCGTTACTAATAACTTCTATGTTAAATTTCAATTTCATTAAGCAATTCCAAGTCAAATTAACAATTGATTTGTATTTCAGTAGTATTTGCCTTATATAAATCCAATGTTGTTATTACAATTACATATCCATAAATTTAGAGAATTTACTTTTGATTTCCTAGGAAAATCTAAAGGTACATGATTAATCATAGGAAAAGACATCATGTGGGGTGAAAATGGGGTATTAAAGCTCACTGTTGTAAAATGGCAGGAACAATTAAAATACAAATGATATATATTTTGCTGGAGTGCTGTTATAAGATTGAATTAAGGCACAGCATCATATTTAAAATTTTTTAAGATTTAATTTTATGCTTATGTTTTACATAGGATGATAGGCCTATAAAGGCCTTATGTGAATTCTTGATTCTATTTGGCATTTCTATTAGATAACTTGAAAATGGCTTTGAATACTTGTTTTTTTAGAATTTGGTTATAATTTCATATTCTTAAGTATCTGATTATTTTCCCCAATTATCTTTGGAAATAAACAACTTGATAAAAAATATAATTACTAGTTCACTAACATTTTGTTCAATACTAGGTAACTGAGGGGTGCCTGGGTGGCTCAGTCATTTAGCTTCTGCCTTCGGCTCAGGTCATGATCCTCCAGGGCTCTAGGATCAAGCGCTGCATCAGGATCTCTGCTCAGGAGGAAGCCTGCTTCTCCCTCTTTCTCTCTCTGCTTGTCTTCCCTCTCTCGCTGTGTCTCTGTCAAGTAAGTAAAATCTTTTAAAAAAATACTAGGTAAGTGATATGATAATTATTTTCTTCTACTTATTTTGGAGATCAGGGCCTACAGAGTTTTTTCTTTTATTTCTCAATTGAAAAAAAAAAAGAAGTCCCCCACTGCTGCCAAATTGGTTAATAATTTCTGGTATGTGTTTAAAAGTATATTCCATTTCTGTTTCAGGTACTTATAAGCATCTCTTTGGTTAGAGATTGGTTAAAGTTTTTCTGTTGGATAGTAACCATCTTAATCTAATTTTAAAGCCCCCTTTCTTTTTCTGCATTCTATAACAACATTTTAAGATTATCCTTCATATCATATTACTGATTACATTTTCTTCATTGTCATTTCTGTTCTTTACATAAAATGCATTTTTAAATTTCTATTGGATTTCTATTTTTTTACACAATTGTATTTTGTCTCTTCCCATTCCATTTTCATCAGTAGCCTTTTCATGACATTATCTCATTTCATGTTTTCTAATTTTTAATTAACAAAAAGCAGAAGCCTTGAAATAAGGTTTCTATGTTTATTCTTTCAAAACAATGATGTCTCTCAACTTGGAATAAACTAGTGAACAAACTTACCATTAGATCCAGAATAATTCCTTTTTTTCTTTTCTCTAACTATTTTGAGAGGAGAACACTATATGCAGATTCAATGTTGACCCGAAATTCTCCTTGTCCTTCTTCTCTGATGACCCAGTTTCTCCTTGAATCTTTATTTTAAGTCTTGAGATGGAAGGCAAGTTAATATCAACAGCCCCAAGTAAGCTTTCTGTGGTCTCCAGCATTAGTTAATATGATTCAGCAGGAAGTACAAGGAATACTTTTGCAATTCTGCTTCTTCGCATAAAGAGTGAATTAGAGCTTCTAATATAAAGTGGTATATAGTTCAACCATAGCCCAAAGCACTGCATAACAATTTGTAACTTCCAGACTATAAAATTTTTAGTACTTTTTTTTTCTCTCTCTCTTGTTATTACTGAATTCATATCCCAGGTTTTCAATGTGCCACCACCTTCCTATATCTGACTGGAAATATTTAGAATCACATGGAATTGAGAGACTTACATCAATATGGGATAAAGGTAGAGTCAGGGGAATGAGGAGCTATCTAACTCTGGCCCTCCAAGACTATGTCCAATGTTTCATGAACAACTTAGACTTTAAATTAAATCCTAGCATTCAAGCTCACAAACGGTTCAATAGTGTCATTGTTTGGATGGAATAGAAATCAACATATAGAGGCGCCTGGGTGGCTCAGTGGGTTAAGCATCTGCCTTCAGCTCAGGTCATGATCCGAGGGTCCTGGGATAGAGCCTCACGTCCCTGCTCAGCCGGAGCCTGTTTCTCCCTCTGCTCCCCACTTTTGCTCTCCCTTGTTATCTTTGTCACTATCTGTCTCTCTCAAATAAATAAAATCTTTTAAAAAAAGAAATCAATATATAGGCTTCATTTTCTCGTTTGGTGGGTAAAAATAATAGCATCATAAGCAAAATTCATTAAAATATCTTAAATTACTTATTTTCCTAGAAGGTGATACAGCATAGTCTTAGGCTTTCTTTTAGTATCTATCGATGGAAACAACCCAAAGAAATGGGCTCATAAAACTTTTCTTATTTGGAATAACTCAGGAAAGTGAAACAATTGATCAAAAGTTTCTCACAAAACTTATGCCCTAGTGGAGACTCTATGAGTCCAAGAAGAATATGCCAACATGTACAAGAAGGATTCTGTTACCAGGTGCATTTGGAAAGAAACGTAGTAAAGTGGATCAAAGTACATATACAAGAGTCTGGATGCCTGACTCCTGATCCTGCCCTTTAGCATCTGTAAGTCTTCAGGCATTTAGTCTAATCTCTTTCCGAGAATGAAAGGCTAAGTACAAAGTACTTAGAATATTGCTTTCAACCAAATTTCTTCCCTTAAACAAAGGAATTGAAGATGCTCAGCAGGTTCTAACTTAAGAAATTAAAATGAGGATAACATCATTTCATCGGCCAGGATGAACAAGACTTCTTAGGTATTACCTCAGTTTAAGTTGTCCGAATACAACTTTATTATGAAATAACACTGGGCTAAAATATGGCTAAATATGTCGAATTTGTGATGAGTCAAACTTGTGAAAGGTATGGGAGTCTAAGCATGATGTTCAGCAAATTGTCCATAAAATCTGTTGAATATTTTTTTGTTTCTGAACTACGTGGAGTGGAACTACCACATAGCCATGATTTGTTTTGAGTCTATGCTCCCTCTCTATTAAAAAAACATAGTCTACATAATTCATATATATGAGGGAGAGATAAACTTTGTCAAATTATAGTCTCAACCCTACTTTATTGATTACATCTGCCACCTTAAAGAGCTGTTTCTTCAAAGTACTTCTTAACATAATTATACTTCCAAAATATGCTAGCAAATCCAAACAGTTCATAAGCCTCAAACCTCTTTAACTGTGCACAAAAAGCATTTAAGTTATCCTAAATACCCTCAACAAGTATTGTTTTACATTTTTGAGGTATATGGATGATTATTATTTAAAGCATGCATTTCTTTTCTTTTCAGGAGGAAGAGCTTCATTGTGGGAGACAGGGATAGGAATGAGAAACAAAGCAAGTGTTACTAATACAAAAATAGTAGATATTTTGTTGTGGATCTCAAAAATTAGTAAGAAAATAACTAAATGGGCATCTTGGACACATATTTGGAAATTTTATTTTTTAAAGATTTTATTTTTTTGAGAGAGAGAGAGCAAAAGCAGGGGAGAGGGACAGAATGAGAGGGAGAAGCAGACTCCCTGGTGAATGGGGCGCCTGAGGCAGGACTCAAGCCCAGGAGTCTGGGATCACAACCCAAGCCAAAGGCAGCTGCTTTATTGACTGAGCCACCCAGGTGCCCCTGGAAATATGTGAGAAACATAAAAGAGCCATAAACATAGCCTACGGGCACCTAGGTGGCTCCATCAGTTAAGGGTCAGACCCAGGTCATGATCTCAAGATTATAGGATAGAGCCCTGTGTTGGACTCTGCACTCAGCATTGAATGTGCTTGTCCCTCTCCATCTGCTCCTCCTCCTCCTGCTCCTTGTATTCTTTCTCTCTCTCCTTCTAAAATAAAATAATATTCCAATTACATTTGGCCAAGTAATTATACCTCCCATGTAATAATCCTAAATCCAAAAAATAGTGTAGATAAAATCTGATGTAGATAAAAGTATTTGTTATTCCATTATTCACAGTAGGAAATTATAATTATAAATTATAAATACCCAACATTTCTAACATAAGAATAGGTAACTAATCTATAATAAATGTCCTATGTTTTTAAGTATATTTTAGTGCTTCTAGAAAACTTGTGCTTCTATAAACTAAAAAATTTCCGATGATTAATTTTTCTCTCTCTTACTAGTACACTCAAGTATAATAAAGATATAAAAAATGCTTTTTGATGTCATAAAAATGTTTATATGATCAAGGCAAATAAAATGCCCTCACAAAACTTAATCATATATTTAATAGGACCATACCCCTATGGAACAAGTTCACCACAAAAATATACATCAAAATAGTTTGAAATAAATATACCAACAGATGTTTTTTGTCACTGGGTAACTGGAATGCATTTGGGTTTTGATTCTCCTTCTAATTTTTTATTAGTTCTAAAAGATTCTATAATGAACAGAAGTCAATGTATCTTAAAAATATAAAGTACAGTCAATTGTTAGTATGTAGTAAGAGAAACCTAACCGGTCCCACAATTTTGCCTATAATCTAATCTTCAAAATAATTTGCAAGGCTTAAATTTTCATCAAATACAAAGAGAAGATAAATTTTCCAGATACCTTAAAACTTGTTTGAGTTCAGATATAAATTTCTTGAAAAATTTTCCCCCGAGTGTTAGACTCAAGCTACTCTCTGTAGTATATGACTTCAATATGATTTAAAATAACTTGCCAGAAATAGCAGAGGACTGTCCATAAAACTCTTAAATCCCATATATCAAAAAGAATTTGAAAGAGTATTTTAAGCTTTTAAAATGCTGCCTCTGCATTTCAAGGTGCAGGTCCAAGTATCTTCCCTTTAGTAATAAGAAGTGCAAGAAGAAAGGGAAGCATTAGGTCTTAACAGGGGGCAAAGTACTCAATAATTGCCATTTATTCTTCTCCTCCCTTCCATTCTTACTTTTCCTGGTCTGGGCTTTATTTCTTCTACATACAGTATATGCATTTTTTACTCAAAGCATTGTGGTGTTCACACCTTAAGGTGATCTCCAATAGACTACACTTTTGAATAATTCCCTTTCCTTGAATAAGCAGAATCTATGACCTGATTCTCACCAATGGTAATGGCAAAAATGGAGAAATTTGCAGATGTAATTAAAGCACCAAGTCAGTTGACTTTTGTTAATCAAGAAAGATTACCAGTGATGACCCAACCTATCAGGTGATCCTTTTAAAAGATGGCCCAATTATTACCTCTAGTTAGAGAATCAAAGTTGCAGAATCATTCTCTTTCCATTCTGCCTTTAAAGAAGCCAGAATTTTATAGCTAAAGAAAATGAATTCTGCCAACAACGTGAGGGGGCTTAAAAGCAAGTTCTTCCCTAGACCACCCTCCAGATGAGGCCAGAACCCAGCAAATACCTTGATTTTAATCCTGTGAACTTTTGAGCAGAGAACTCAACTTAGAAAACCTAGACTTTTGACCTACAGAAAATATGAGATAAGAAATGAGAATTGTTTCCAGCTACTAAGTTCGGTAATTTGTTGTATAACACAATTATCATAGGGATGAACTGGGTATACGCACATCTTTGAAGTAACGTTTTAAAAGCTATACTAGGGGCACCTGGGTGGTTCAGTGGGTTAAGCCTCTGCCTTTGGCTCAGGTCATGATCTCAGGGTCCTGGGATCGAGCCCCACATTGGGCTCTCTGCTCAGCAGGGAACCTGCTTCCCCCTCTCTCTCTGCCTGCCTCTCTGCCTACTTGTGATCTCTCTCTCTCTCTCTCTCTGTCAAATAAATAAACAAAGAAACAAACAAAAAACTTTAAAAGCTATACTAGTATTTTCATTCCACAAATATAAAGGCATTCTGAACATATGCAATACATTTAAGACTTACAACAACCATGGAGGAGTATTAGTATTTCCGTTGTTTGCTTTCTTAATTGAGAAGACTGATTCGCCGAGTTCAGACACATAGCTCCAGAGATAGGAGCTGATACAGGACTAAGAACAGGTCTTTCTTAGTTTAAAGCTTATCTCTTGTTTACTACCCTTCACTGATGTCCACTCAATGATTGCTATAGGTGATACAATGCTTGTGTGTCTGCAACAGAATTAATTACACAGTTAAGAATATCTGGCATAACGGTGTTTATTTTGCTTTGTCTTTTGTTTTTGCATTTTAATACCATTATACCTTTTGGAAAAAAAAATTCTAGCTGTATTTAGATTAAGAGAAAATAAACTCATAATGGCAAAGTGTTACTGATCTAAATGTTTCGGGGACAGAATAAGACAAATAATGTTGCAGGTCTAGTTTATCCAGCAAGGATGTTTGCATTCAAGCTGTCAGTGTGCCTTTCAGAAACTGAATTGCTAAGAATAGTACAGAACTGGGGCACTGCTTAGAATACGGTGCAGGAGAAATATTCCATTAGTTATCACAAGTGAAATCACTATTTCTAATGATAAGAAGAGATCAGTTGGGATGACCCAAATAAGTTCTCTGAAAAAAGGTCTATGCCTTCCCTGTGCTACTGTGATTAATGGTTCTTGCTTTAGTCCAGCATAGTGCTCCCTTTAAAGAGATGAAAGAGAGGCACGTTAGGATTATGTAAGGTAAGAAATTGAATGCAGTTTGTTTTTCATCAGTTTTCAGAGCTTGCAAATCACTATTCAAGTCGCATAACTCTTAGAAAAAAAGAAAACTGGAATATCGGGTGTGTTATGACAGAGTAATATATCCTGAACACATTGTGATTCATCCTGTGGAAATCATCACAGAAGAAAAGGAACTGAATTGAGGTAGAGGCATTGTTACTAACTGGAGGCAAGGAAATACACATTTTTGGTCTTGGTTCTCTTTAGTCAAAATGTGCCATGGTAAAGCAATGACAAAGTTAGAATTATTAGCTGTTTTTCCTACCTTCTAAGAAATTAGTATGATTCAATAAGACTGCAAGTTAAAATATTTTAAGTAGTATACAATAGTATATAAATGTTAATTATCATTGTCAAATTAGACATTCAGCATACTGTTTTCTTCTCCCAAATAGATTAGAAATTTAAAAACGACTCATTTTCTTTTATAAGAGCTATAATAATAGATTTTGCTTTTGGTAATGCTCTAGAGCATTTTATGGGTAAAGTCCCCTCTGGAATCTCCAGTTTTATTAAAAGCATAAAATGCATAAAAGTACCATTTACTTCATCACCAAAAGTTGCGTGTGTGATAATTAAGTGTATGGGGTTGCTATTTCTACCTAGAAATTATAGAAAACTGAAGTAATGGAAGTTTTTTGTGATTTGTGGGGAACCAGATAAAGGAAACTAGTAATGCTCTAAAAGTGGGCATGGGCATTGCACGATGAAAGGGAATTAGCAGCAGCAGGTAACGAAAAGTTGCAAGTACAGAAGGTTACCTGCTTTCAGAACATTCCCTTAACAGTGATATCTACTCAAATCTGCTATTGTTTGTGTCCACATTACATTCTCAAAAAAGACCTAGACAAACTACTGTGTCCCCATTATTAAAATCAACAAGCATAAAAATAGAACCAATGTTATATCCAGGCAGTAGCAAACGTTTCATTTTCTCCAAATATAAATGACCTTCTCTTCCCTTCCATTTTGTCAGCACATCGGATCATCCAACATCTCCATTCTTTATTTTAATTTACTGGAAAAGATTAATGAGTTTTGTTTTTTTTAACCTGACCCATGACATGTTTTTCCTGACTAACTCTGTCTGTCTCTTCATTCATCTTTTGTAAACTTTGTGTTTTTGTTCTGTGGATTTCATAGTTTCCTTCACACAGAACAAATCTTTTCCTTTTTTTCCAAGCTCAACTTTCCATCTTTTTTGATCAAAATAGAATACCTCAATTTCTACTTTACTGAGAGTAAGAACATCAAGTAAGAACTATCCAATTTACCATTTTCTCGACCTTTAATCTACCTCTTTCAACTCATCAGCCCCCACAGTATTCCAGTCACGTCCTTGTCCCTTTTCAGGCCTAGTCTTTCCTCCCTTGACCTCACTCCTTCAATGATCCTCCTTCCAAAATCTTCAGCTTCTCCTTCTCCCTCAGCTCTTTTACTGCTACATAAAGTTAGGTATGCCTCTATCTAAGGAAAAGAAATCCTAGAGCTTCTAGTTTAAAGCAGCATCTGAATAAGTTTTCGATCCATTATCTTTCAAGAAAACAGAATTAGAAAACCCAACAACTTTGAAATTAAGTTTGATAGTCAACCAATTTCTCAAATATAGAAATATTTTCAGTGATCATATATGTAAAGCTTAACCAAGCCTCAGCTTTGATGGCAGATGTATGCTTCACCCCCCAAAGGAAAAAAAAAAAAATTGTCCTGATTTGCAAGGAGATAGAGAGATCCTATATGCCTCTTCCATCCCCTGCCAGTACTTAGGAGGTCAAAAGAATATTTGCTAGATGTAGAAGGAAACCTTGTGGCAATATATCATTTTTTATATTTTAATGTATGTGACTGTGTGTATTTATATTTTCTGGATATTTGTTCAGAATGACAGAAAATGAAAAGTCTTTCTAAAAGGAAAGATTTATTCCTACATATTGTGATTGTCTGATAGATAATGTAATTGGGTCATGAACCTTTCTGACATTTGAAAATCTGATTTTCTACCAACACATAAGTGCACATCAAAAGCACCAAAAACAAAGTACAAGCTATAATTGAATTCCCAACATATCACATCTATCATGCCTTCTCCCCATTGTCAATTCCTTTAAGTCAGTATTTAATATGCTCTGGCCATGGACGTTTTTGAGGACTGCCTATAAGGCCTCTAGTAATGTCACTGCCTAATCTTAGGTCTCCCTCCTCCCAACATCCATACTGACCTCTAATTTACCTCTAACGATAAGACAAGCCAACAATGTGTCAAACATTTTGAGTACAGTACCTTACAAATAGGAGTTTTTCCAAATATGTAAGCTCTATCTGTTTTTACTGGTTCTTGCTTATCTTAAGGTGTTTACCTATTGGATGATTTTTATGACTGCTAGTAACAGATCTTCAATGCCAAGTACCTTCCCTAAGCCCATTTAAAACTTACTGCTTGTGAATAAGTAAGCATAACCCTCTTTATCTCTCTAGCATTGTTCATATTCTCCATTCTCCATACCAGAAGATACATTTTATATTGATAAATGCAAGGAGTGGAAAAGTCTGCCTCAACACAATAGCAATGAGGATAATAGTTGACTTTCTTAATCAATAGTCCAAATATAAGGAACCCTTTAGAGTTGGAATATTCAGTTGCTGAGATATTTGCAATCACCCAAGGTTTTTCTTTTTTCCCCTTTACTATAAGAGTTTTTACACTTAAAAGCTTTACTCTAAGAGCTTTTTATCTTTTCACTGAGTATTCTTATTTTAACAAGATGCCTACAACAGTTTCAGGAGATAAACACGGCAAAAGAGATTGCCTATCTTGTATTTATTATTTTATTTATTACTTGTGAGAGAGCTACTAGTGATCCCCTAAAGTCCCCTGGCATCTTATTGGCCAAAGCTAAATCACACAGTCATGATTAAATCTATTTATAGCACAGGAAATGGGATCCGGGATCCCCTGATTTGATTAAAATAACTAAGACACATTCCTTAGGTTTTACTATGAATGAATCTCTATTGGATGAGGGTAGATACTGGAACAGACTCGGGAAATTGTTAAGGAGACAGGGTGGAAGAAAACAGATGCAGAGTTGGCCACCAACACAGTCTCATTCCTCTTTCCCTCAGTCAAAACTAAATCTCCAATAAATACACATAACTTTATAAAAACTTACCTATTTGTGATTATCTCAAGTCTCCTTAAAACTCTGAAGAAGTAATACTCTGTACTGTTCATATGATGCCTAAGATATACTGTGTTGTATTTTTAGTTGTAACTTCCTATGTGCATACTATCTATAAAAGTGGTATTAAGCTCTCTGAAGACATGACGATCTTATTTTTCTTACTACTTCTCTTCTAACCTAATATTCTACACAGGAAAATGACACAATGTGTACACTGACTGGATTCCACAAATGTTATATTTACATTTTTTTCATGATTTTTAAAACATTCTTACTTGTACTTTATTGTGAAATTTTAGAAAGAGCTTACACAGTGGCAAAATGGATACCTGAGAATAAACCATCAAAAATTCACATGTACTCTAAAGGAAATTTTAGAAGTATACAACTTTAGATGTGGGGAGGCCAAAGAAGCACACAAGAAGAAATATTTATTCACATAATATATAGCTATAAAATACAATCACTAATCAATTAATACAAATATGTGTTGTAAGATTTATCAAGTAATATTATTTAATAATTATAAAAACAATTTCTTCAATAAACTTTAAAACACAATTGACAGCAATGTTTTTCTGTGATGTCTTCAGAGTAACAGCCAAAGTAGAGAACCATCTCAGCATGCAATGGTCCATTTAGGTAATCTTCTTACAAAGATGCCTAGATGAGTTGCTCTTCTTTCACAACTTAGAAATTAGCAAGACTATTCTCACTTGTTTTTAGTTAGGAAATATATTTGCCAAGGTGTTCAGGATAAATTACCCAACTAAATCAAAGGTAAAATCTTCTGTTATCAATGATAAATGTGGCTTAGTTAATGTATATGACCAAGCCTGATTGTGAGTAAATCCCATTCCTGTTTGACATAATTCACAGAGATAGAAGATGAGAGAGAGAGAGAGAGAGAGAGAGAGAGAGAGATGCATGTGTTTTGTTTTGTTTTTAAAGATACACGTGTTTTTGGGGGGCGCATGGGTGGCTCAGTGGGTTAAAGCCTCTGCCTTCGGCTCTGGTCATGATCCCAGGGTCCTGGGATGGAGCCCCACATCGGGCTCTCTGCTCAGCAGGAAGCCTGCTTCCTCCTCTCTCCCTCTCTGCCTGCCTTCCTGCCTACTTGTGATTTCTATCTGTCAAATAAAAAAATAAAATCTTTTAAAAAATAAAAATAAAAAAATAAAGACGCACGTGTTTTTAAATTGAAAAGTTAGAGTATTTTATGAAGTATGAGGATATGGAGGGTCAAAATAAACATAATTAATGTTAGTGAAGACCTGAAGTTAGCAGGTGGACAAGAGAATAAGCAAACAATATACAGAGGGAGCATAATATGAAGTAGAAAAATAATACTGAAAACCAACTGATGCCTTAGAGCCGTGACCATCAAATATATTTAGATATTACCCCTTAGAGCAAATGAAAACTATACAAATACTCCACAAATTAATACACAACACAAATTAAAGAAGAAATATTAAGACTGCTGTTAGGATATGATCCTGGAATTTATCTGCCCACTTCCTTCTCGCACTCATGGAAGTAGCTCCTGGAAGAATTCTGAGGATCTCTTGACCTTCAAATAGCAGAGTTTAAAAAATTTATAAAACTTCAGTGAAGAAGGAAGACTCCTGAGGTAAAATAAACTTAGTTATAAAAAATAATCAAGTTTGGGCAGTTTGGGTAGAAGCATAAATCACAAAAAAACTACTAGATTTGAAAGAGCACAAAACTATTATTAGTAAAAATGAAGTGCAAATCCAATAAATATTTCCTGTTTACTACTAGGTATATTAATAAAATAGTCATACTGAAACAATTTTCTTTTATATAAATATATTTAACAAATGTAACCAGGCAAAAGAATATAACCTGGAAAAATAAACCACAATGTAATTTATCAAACAAAATCATATCAACCAAAAAATCCTTGAAAGTTTTCTTATTAACTCTAAAGAACTAATGTTATTCAATTCTGAAGAGGAACTTAGAAGTCTGAGTTTCCCAACTTAAAAAGAGGAAATGACATTTATTCACTCTTTGATGTTGTTTTGTGGAAGATAAAATAATTAAATTGTTACCTACATGTACTTTCTAGCTCTCTAATATATTTTCTATGCCTATAAACATAAAAATATGAAAATGAAAATATTCATGTGCATCTACAGTAAAGATGCTATTGATGATACATGGTTTAGATTTATGTTCAAGCTAACATTGTAGAAAATGAATACCAAAATATATAGACCAGATTAGAAATAAATATTGGGTACAGCGATGTGCAAAAATTACAAGGATAAAAGGTTAACTGAGCTATTATTATTCTCTGAGGTGAATTAGGAATTAAGAATGAAAAAAAAAAAAACTGAAAAGGCAAGAAGAATAATAGTCAAGGGAGAAATCAGAAAAGTATTCAAAAGTGGCCAGAAATTACCCATAAACTTAGGTTGAAAGGACAAATTAAAGTATTTATCCTTAAATAGCTAATTTTCTCTGGAAGAATAAAGCTTTTACTTGCTTGGGTTAAATTGGCTTCCTGGTCATGAGTTCTCATCTTGAAAATGAGCGCAACTGCCTTCAAAATAAAACTAAGCACAGAATGGTAATTCTATAGAGCAGGGGAATTTAAAACCGTGTGTGAGTTGAAAAGCTTATGAGTAAAGGTACATTTATCTGCCAAGATCTCAGTGTTGTGTTAAATCCCCAACATTCAGCCCTGGAGATCTCTGGGGACTGTTGTAGACTTTAATCAAAAGAACATTTTGCAGTTTAGCTTAAAAGGTCAAGCTTGCTAACTTATCCTTATGCGATGGTAGTTTAGTAATGGTCTAGTAACTTGGCTTGTAGATTGTCATGACCCAGATCATTTTGTGGCAATAGGAAACTGATGTGAATACTTTCAGCCTTACTCAACCATTAAAAAGAGCATTAGCCAGGCTTTTGTGTCAAGCAAAGTACAGCTACTTACAGAAAGAAGATCTAAGAAGTTGCAAATAGAACAGGTCCAAGAGTATTAAAGCTTTTTCTTTTTTTGCAAACATCGGTAGGTAGCATAAAAATATAAACATCAGGCTGCTTCATGAAGAATGAAAAAAAAAAGGTTATGAACAAAAAGCAGAAGGTCCTCAGGGTACATCTGGCTACTGTGAGTGTCTGTATCCCTATTAGCTCTCAATATTTTCTCCAAGATGGAAACAAAGGAAAATTCATCTCTCAGACCTGTACAATCTGCATTTCTAAAATGAGCATATCATAGGTACTTAAAAGCAAGAATGGATTTTTATGAGTTGTCTAGTTATACAAATAATTAATGGAAATTTTGGTACCACAAACCAAGAGAAAAGATCTACAGCTTTAAAACAAAATGTTCTCAGAAATTGAGGTGAGAAGGGAGAAGCCATGGGTCAGATAGTCTTGGGTACACTGTATATATGAAGATAATAAGCACAACCTCTGAATTATCTCTAAAACTCAGATTGACTAATCTTAATTATCTGGACAGATAGTACAAATAAATAAGTCAGTACAAAAACCATTATATAAGCAGGACCTTGCTGGATTCAGTTTAATTTCTGCAGTATTGTATGTAAAAGCAATGTATTTTAAATTTTTTTTAGATTTTAGTAACAGCAGTTACATTAGTTTTATTTGCTTTAAATAAATATCTAGACTATACCGATGGGTTAAGTCTTTAGATAAACACATTGTAGTATATTAAAGCTATATCCACAAATGCTTAGATACTTCTCCCCTCGACACGCAAAACTTAATTCCCCCTACTTGAGTGTAGGCTGGTTTTTATGACTCATTTCTGGAGAATAAAATGTGAGGGAAGGGATAGGTTGCCTCTTCTGAATTAGATTCTAACAAGACTGCAGTTTTGCATTTTGAGTTTTCTTCCTTCCTTCCTTTCTTTCTTTCTCTGTCTCTACTCCTTTGCCCCCCTTTCCAACTCTCTCTTGAATTACTTGCCCTGGGAGAAGTTTGCTGCCATCTTATGGGGATACTCTGGGACACACATGGCAAAGGGAGAGGCACACATGGCAAAGAACTAGGGCTCATTAGGATTCACAGGACATGGGAAGCAGGTCCTTCCCCATTCAAGCCCTGGAAAGATTAGCTCTGGTCAGTCGCTGGAATGCAAGTCCCCAGGATACCATGAGGAATGATTTCCCACTTAAGCTGATCTTTAATTCCTGATTCATGGAACTGCTAGAGTCAACGTTTGATTTGAGGTAACTTGTTATGCAAGTTTCTTGTTATGGAAGAAAGGGTAATATATATCAATATGTATGTTAAAACTAACACTGAATATATATATACATATTGATTAATTTCCACAGACCATATATATGCAAATAAACAGGAAACATACTCAAGGAAAATGATCAAATATTCTTCATTTTCACTTTAAGCCCGGGAAGTATATGCCGTATTTTAGTCCAGTCTATTGAGTCTTTGGACTTGAAAGGGCTGTTTTACTTTGCTGGCCACTGAGGGCAAACCTAGTCTGGCCCACTCAACAATCTGGCTAGGAAGACAGAAAAATACTGAGAGCAGCCTGGAAAGATTTCTTCCTCCCTCCCTTCCTTCCTTCTCTCCCTCCCCTCCATAGATCCCTCCCTTCCCCTCTCCCTCCCTCCTTCCTTTTTCCCTTCCTTCCTTCCATTTCTTCCTTTCTATGAGGTAGAAATATCTAATAACCAATATCTAATCTTGGAGACCATACTTCTATTTTATCTCTCAAATAAAAACAGGGCATTTATGATTGAATGGAAATAAGTCAAGGGTATCATTGAAGCAATACAAATGAAAGAAGAATGTTGTTAAGAAAATAACCATCTAGGGGCGCCTGGGTGGCTCAGTGGGTTAAAGCCGCTGCCTTTGGCTCGGGTCATGATCCCAGGGTTGTGGGATCGAGCCCCTCATCGGGTTCTCCGCTCTGCAGACAGCCTGCTTCCTCCTCTCTCTCTCTGCCTCTCTGCCTACTTGCGATCTCTGTCTATCAAATAAATAAATAAAATCTTAAAAAAAAAAAGAACCATCTACAACATCCATGTATAACATTGAGTTTCAAAAGTATATTAAATATTAGATAATCCTTTTAATATCTTAATCTATCCAACCTTATCCATCTCTCTCAATCTAGTAAATATTTGATTTCTGTGTTTTATAATAACTTGGGCACGTACTAGGCTTTTGGTGCCAATTATCTCATTTAATCATTACAAAAACCTCTATGAGATAGAAGTTACTAAGTCCATTTTTAAGAAGCTAAGACTCAACAAAGAAGCCAATGGTACAACATGATCAAGGAGTCAGATGGTGATTGCATTTCTAGCCTGTCTGTCCAGAGGGTATGTTTTTGAAAGATCCTATACTGCCCAACACATGGAATGGGGGGAAATTGCAGAAAGTGGAATTTCAGAATGTGCATTCTATTAATTACTCATCTTTTAGGTAGAGCGGTGGTTTCAAGAAAATTCCTGAGCAGGTTTAGACCTCAACTACTTCCGTATATGTTTGTTGTATATGTTTTTATTTTGAGGAATACAAGGAAAATTAAACTCATCAATTCCAATCAGGTTTTGTTCAATCAGGTTTTGTCAGCTAATGCATCTAAAATCAGCCACAGGATATCAATTGTTCATACCTCTCTATTATAAAGCCCTCTGTGAGAAGTTCCTCTTGGAATTTAGAACCCAAAAAATGTTGCTTGCAAGGTGCACATAAAAACATAGCTATATTTTCTAAAATAAAACCATAAAATGGTGAAAAGTTTTAGCTTTGCTAATGTTTTGAAACTAATGTGATATGATCACATATTCACTCCCTCTTACAACTTCATAATTGCTTTTGTCTCTTTTTTGTCTTGATTCATTGCCTTTTTTAATGATTTTACAAATTTCTTTTATATATTTTATATTTATGTGTAAATATATACAGTTTGTACCTATATGGTGTGTGTGTGTGTGTGTGTATAGTTATGATGTTTGCTATCTCAGTTAATGTACGTTTAATATGTAGTACTTGAAATCCTTCGTGAAATGATGTGGGACTATATAAGTAAATTGCCCCTTTCCTTTTCTTAAACTACATAAAAAACAGAATTCCAGGGGGACCTGGGTGGCTCAGTGGGTTAAGCTTCTGCCTTCGGCTCAGGTCATAATCTCAGGGTCCTGGGATCAAGCCCCACATCAGGTTGTCTGCTCAGCAGGAAGCCTGGTCCCCCTCTCTTTCTCTGCCTGCCTCTCTGTCTACTTGTGATCTCTGTCTGTCAAATATATAAATAAAATCTTAAAAAAAAAAAAGAATTCCAAAGACACTCACATGAACTGTGTTTAACAATATTGCCAAACAATAATTAAGCCAACTAATTAATTACACTAGGAGAATCATGAGAAGTCAATCAGATTAGTTGCTTTTAAATACAAAACTTAAGAAATATGTCTATTTTTTTTAAATTTTTAATCAAATTGTTTGGTCTCAGGCTGTCACAATGCCCTTAGACTTCTGTCTTGTTAAGACACACACACACACACACACACACACACACACACACTCACACGCACACATATTGCACCTGGGTGGCTCAGTTGGTTTAAGCGACTGCCTTTGGCTCAGATCATTATCCTGGAGTCCTGGAATCGAGTCCCACATTGGGCTCTTTGCTCGCCAGAGAATCTGCTTCTCCCGCTGACCTCTCTCATCTCATGTGTTCTCTCCCTCTCTCTCAAATAAATAAATAAAATATTAAAAAAAAAAAAAAGACACACACACACACACACCAGCACTCACAAAAATCACATTTCTATCTGTTGACATGTCTTTTAAATTAAGTGGGGCACAAATCAGTGAAAGCAGTTACCTGGCGCAGTACAATCAAAGTAGCTGGCTGATTGATTGGATTTTTCCATCTGTAATTAACTATTGTATAAGTATAGCTTCAAAATTAAAGTGCTAAAAGAATCTGAAGCAGATGCAAACTGTATGTTCTTCTTTGGAAAGCAATTTAATTTCATGCTTTTTTGCTATATTGTTTTGGAAGGCCTTTGAAGAAAGCACACATCATAAAAAATGTTCATTTCAATCTGTAGCTTCAGCTAAGTGGGGAGTTCATGTAACAAAATTTATACAAGCATGCAAGTCATCACTATATTCTAATATCTTAGGAAATTGCTTCCTGGCATAATTTTCCTGTCCTTCCATGTCCTTGAATGTATAGCATAAAATAACTAAAAAATTAAATCTCAATTTTAAATCCTGCCTTTTGATCTACAACAGTTTAGACTTCCCAACTGAGTGTTCATCTTCTAAATTGTTTTAAATTAAAGCATTTAATTGATGTTAATCTAAGAAACTACTGTTTCTTCCTAGGCACCTGAATTATCACACATGGTCACTCTCTTCACAATGTAATGATGAGGGGCGCCTGGGTGGCTCAGTGGGTTAAAGCCTCTGCCTTCAGCTCAGGACATGATCCCAGGGTCTGGGATCAAGCCCCGCATCGGGCTCTCTGCTCAGCAGGGAGCCTGCTTCCTCCTCTCTCTCTGCCTGCCTTTCTGCCTACTTGTGATCTCTGTCTGTCAAGTGAATAAATAAAATCTTTAAAAAAAACCATAATGATGACTTTGTTTCTCTTACAATCTTTGAAGTGATAAGCAAAGGCTTTATCTTCCTGAAGCATCTACCTCTGGATAAGTATTTCCTAAGAAGTTTCCTAAGAAGAATCACAAGTAAAATCTCAAGTAGTAAGGGCACCCAAAGTACCAGCCTAAGGATCCTTTTCCTCTCAAAGCCCTCCTGCAGGGGAAAGGAGCTTACTGACCTCCTAGAGAGAAATATCCTTGTGGCCTAAGGCACTTCTTTGATCTGAACACCACAGTACTAAAGGTAAATTCTCCATGTGCCTCTTGGGAAGTAAATGATGGTTATTCCACTTGTGTTTGTTGTTGCTATAGAGAACCAACTAACTTTCCTAAAACTGAAGTTTATTTTCTTAAAAGGAAAAAAAAAAAAAATCAACCTTTCAGAGCAATGCGAAGCTGCATTCCTGGGGTAAATTCTAAAGTTGTGGTTGACATCTTGACTTTGGTGGCTGGAACACTTGAGCCAGATTTTGCCCAAGGAGCTTTGTCAATGGAGTTCCTTGACAAACCTTTCCTCTTCTATGACTTTCACACTCTTATGGTCATTGTGAGGATGAAATTCAAGTAAGCACAAAGATCCCTTAGCACAAAGTATGATATTTAGTAAATATTCAAAGAATAATGAACTGAAAGTTAAATTTTTGTGCAGCTTTTATAAACAAAATCGTATTGTTGTTCACAAATAATTATGGGATGAAGCAAACCCTTTCATATGCCTAGTTTCTTATATTTTCTCAGCTTCTATCCTCATGACAAGGACTAATTTAAGTACTTATGTTGTTATGCCATTATTTTGATATATTTATTATCATCTTTTGTCTTTTCTAAATTGTAAAATAAAAAGAAAAACAGCTAATACAGTGCACATGGTATCAGACCATAACTGTTGAAAGAACAGGTTTCTGGTAATTCAGCTCAACAGCTGAACCTAACCCAGCCCAGAACAATAACATCAAGAAAAATGGTCAGAGAATAGGAGTCACACCTTATAAAACTGTAGGCTAACCTTGGATAACTTTCCTAGAGAACAAACAGTACTTTGGTGATCTTGATGAAGGATTTTTCCTACTCAAATTACTTAGGATGATTATGCTAAAATATGTATGATTTCCCTTGGCCAGGAGACAGAAATAAATCAATTTGGTGCCTACTAAAGCAATATTTACTTGAATTAAATTTAGCAAAGTATTTCAATATTACAACATGTATAAATTTTTCAGATATAGATTCTTTCTGGGGGAAAATATATTTTATGCCTATTGCTTTCAAAGATGGCTAAAATATTACAGTTAGATGTACAACAATAATGATAATACTAGACTGGGTATCACCAGATCTAAAAGGTGTCTCTGGAAGAACTCACATGTATAAGCCTTATTTTCCACACTATTCAAATAAAAATAATGGCATTTTCCCCCTGCATTGAAATAAAATAAGAAAATAGTGGTTTTATTCTTTAAAAAGATATTAGCTCTGTAATTGAATATTATCAAAGTGGAATTATGAGAACTCATGGAAAAAGGATTTATTGGGAGCCAAAATGACTATAGAGAACTGTCATTATTGGTTTAATTCAGAGTAGAAAATCTCTCTGTTCATGGCAGTTCTATTTCTGATCAAAGAGTTAGAGATTTGAATCAAACCCACTCTGTCTTCTGTACTTCTCCTCCATTTTTCTTTGTCTTTCTCTAACTTGCAAGTTGCAAAATTCATCATGAATATACAGACTGCAATCTGAAATTTCAAAATTTATTGTGTCATATATGTGTGGCATCAGTATTCATAAGACTATCACAAATTAATGCATTCTTAATTCTCTTCAAGTGACTGAAATCATGTTCACTGTAACCATTCATTATGTACAGGTTTTATTTAATTTTGTTATTATTAATATAAGGGGATGTTAATGATTGATGAAAAGAAATGAACCCTACATGGGAAATTTAGAAGACTCATCCATATGGCTCCTACGTTTTGACCAGTAGAAAGTTCTTCAGTTGTGTAATGGAAATAATAGGTTACTGAAATGTGAATGGTGTATAAAATTAAGTTTATGAAACAGGCAATCACACAACTTCTGAAATGATTCTATAATCATTTATCTTACTACATGCAGTTCTTCCCCAAGTGTAGAATGTAACAGGGTTTAGGAAGATTGGACAGTGCAGCAGTAGCTGCTGCTATGAGTCAGGTGACCATAGGGCAATCAATTCTGAGCAGGTTATATTACATACATACACAGAGAAGTAAGTTTGAAAGCCCATGCTCAATATTACTAAATTAGTGTTTATTGTTATAAAGACAACTGTCTTCATTTTTTCTTGGACATTTTCCCACTTTGGAGTGCTGTTGAACTTAAAGATTAAGAAGATTTCAAAAAATCTTTCAGAGGAATTAAGATTGTACTCTCTGTCTCTCTGTCTCTGTGTCTCTCCACACACACACACAGAAACACACACACACACACACACACACACACAACCCAACATTCTGATCTCCATATTGAAAATTTCAGTGAACTGACTTATAGGAAATAATCCCTAGTCACATAATGAAATGCAACTTAGTGTATGCATGGAAAATAAGGTTTAGAAAATTACCATGTCTCCTTAAAAAAATTAACTATTTGTACCAATAGAAATATAATAGTACAATGCAATAAAGACAAAAAAGATACAGTCATCTAATAAGTAGTAAGCAAGTGGTATTTAGGGTAAAGATAATATATTTTTGTTATTGTGTTTTAAGTTATTTATAATTTTATTTTCTCTAAATTTGCATTCTCTGATTAGTCTATTTCCAGATGGCATGATTAAGTTTCTTAATTTCTAAGATTCTGCTGTTATGGTTTAACTTGTTTATTTATATCAGAACAGCTGACTTCAACAGCTGGTTTTCCCTGAAATAGTTTAAGTCAATAATTTTCCATTTCAATCAATTCAGACCATCTGAATTACTATAGTAGAATAAGTCTATGGAGCATTTCAGGAGTTTTCCTAGCACTTGCAATGGAAATTTGATATTAAATTTATAGATTATTTTTTTGCTAATATCTCTCTGAAATTTTCTAATGGACTCAAAATAATATATACATATCTGGCCACTGTAATTAACTTATTTGATACTATGAATTTAGTAATTGCTTTTCCTGTATGTAATTGTATATATCTTTGCCACTCTAGTAAATTCAGATGCCTCATGTTTCCTAAAAGTCAATTATAAGTTATGTTGACATATTTTTCCAGTTAAGCTGTTAAAGTCATTTTATAACTGAATGTGTTATACTTAACTACTATAAATATTAAATGATTTGATGCACTCAAAATTCACAAACACATGAAGAGAGGAAGTGAAATGGGATGCAGCACGGATAATTATAAAAATTCAGACATGAATTCACATAGCCAATGTATGATTTTCCACTCTATCTATTTGTTTTGACCTCACACCTATAACCTTTCTTTTCTCAATTCTTTCAACTCTAAATTACTCTGAAAGTAAATTAGAGATCAATAATTCTTAAACATATACAAAACTTATGTTTGGAAACAAAAAAGAAAAATATACTTCTAACTACATTTTAGGGGTGACTGGCTGGCTCAGTTGGTTCAGCATCTGACTCTTGGTTTTGGCTGTGGTCTCAGGGTGGTGGGATCCAGTCGCACTCTGGGCTCTAAGCTCTGAAGGGAGTCTGCTTGAGATTCTTTCTCTTTCTCCCTCTCCCTTTGCCCTTCCCCCCCACTGCTCAGGCTCTCCCTCTCTAAAATAAACAAATAAATAAAATCTTTAAATATATTTTAGGGGCACCTTGGTAGCTAGCAATGGTTCCAGGGCCCTGGGATCAAACCCCACATCAGGCTCTCTTCTCAGTGGGGAGCCTGCTTCTCCCTCTTCCCCTCTCCCTGCCCATGCTCTCTCTCACTCACTCTCTCCCTCTAATAAATAAATAAAACCTTAAAAAGGAAAATTAATAAATGAATAGGCAGCTCATATTTGTGGAAAAATGAATGAATAAATGAATGGATATCTCATGTTTATCTATAGGAAGATACAATATGATAAAGTCAATTATACTGACATCAATATATAAAGAAAACGCATTTCTTTTTTTCTAATTAAAATTCCCTGTCTCATTTTTAACCCCTTTGATCTGAGAAAATAAATTAATATTAAAATGTGTATTAAAAAGAAAAGGCCAAAAACAAAAATGTCAACTTTGAAGAAGAAAAAAAATGGAAATTCCACATATTAAGTTCCATTAAATATCAAGGCTTATTATAGAATAGCATATTGTGGTATTGGTAAAAATTGTCCAATGACAAAAGTAAAGCTCCAGGCAAGATTAGAATTGGATATTGGATGGGATGGAAATATAAAAAGTAGACAAAAATGATACTTCTGTAAATAGATCCAGTAACTGACACACACATGGGAAAACATAAATACATATCCCTACCACTCATACACACAAAAATTCCATGTCAATTAAATAACTAATTTTAATATGAATATTTGAAACTTAAGAGAGAAGTTCCCTTATGAATTTGTACATGAGACATTTCTTTAAAATGTTGCAAAAATCATGAAACATAAAAAGATTAGTTCAATTATATTAATGTTAAAAAACAAAGTCACAACAGAAATTGGAGTGGAAGGAATTTTAATATCACATAATTGTATATTGTCTGCATCCCATAAGGCAAATAGTTATTAAAATTCTGAAAAAAAGAGCAAAAGAGATAAACAGTGAATACAATGAAAAGGAAATCCTAATAAGGAATATAAAATTAAAAAACGGAAGAAGTCAACATGACTAATAATGAAAGAAGTGCCAACTGAAAGCAGTAAGATAAAGCAATTCATACCCTATAGATGGATAAAACAACTGACAGCACCAAGTGTTGTCAAGAATACTCAACAACATCAAAAAATAAAAAGAATATTCAACAACGTAAAATATATCATATGCTCCATGTGTCATACAGACCCTAGAGTTGCTCCAGTGATCCCAGTCCCCTGGCATTTCTCTTCCGTATAATCCCCTGTGTATGAGCGAGACCTGTAACTTCCTTCTAATCTATAGAATATGGAGAGGTCAAGAAGTATTGCAGCTATAATTAAAGTTTGTTATTGCTTGTTTTTGAGTTAATGAAAAGAAAATATCTTGAATTGGCCTGCCTGAGTGAATTGACTGTCCCTAGGAACTTGGCCTTCTCTGAGGTCAAAGATTCCAAGCACTGTGTAGTTTTATTGAAGTAAGCAGTGACGTTGGAGAAGTCTTCACGATAAGAACTATTGGCAGCTCCTAGGAAATGTGGGTTAACTCTAGAACAACAGAAGAACTTCTGGCTAACATCCAGGTGGGGGAGAAAGGGGCCCCCTACCATACAAGTGCAAGAAAATGAATTTTGCCAGCAAGAAGCTTGAAATTAGATTTTTCTTCAGTTGACTCACCAGATTGGAAACTCATTCAGCCAACACCTTGATGGAGGCCTCAGAAGACCCAAACAGAAGATCCAACTAAGCCATGCCCAAATTTCTGAATGTAGAACTCATGAGATCATAAACATATTTTGTTTCAAGTTACTAAGTTTGTCGTGATTTGTTACACAGCAATAGAAAGCTGATATAACCACTTTCATAAAAATTTGACGACGTTTCGTGAAATTGGATTTGGTCACAATCTACAACTCACTGCATATTTGTGTTTCTCATTTATTCCCTGTCTGCCAACTAGTGCATAATAATGATGAAGACTGAGTATTTTTACTTTTTTGTTCATCTTTTGTAACTATGCTGAGGGGGCCCTTCCCTGAGTCCCATGCGTTAGGGTCTGGGTATGTGCCAGCTCTCTTTGCACTACTATAGACAGACACAGAACCACCAGGAGTTTGAGAATCCTAAATTCAAATCTTGTCTACCTGGACTTTAAGAAGATCCATCCGACAAGTCAGAAGAGACAGCATATTAGGAATTTGTTACACTGATATAGCACACTCTAAAGATGCAGACACGTGGCACATATGCCCTCCATTTGTACCCGTCTCCTGGGCTACCCATATCTCAGCAATGGACTTGTTCACATGTTCTGCAAGTGGCAGATACTGCCAGTGATCTGCCCAATGCCCATTTCCCCTCATTATTCTTAGAAAGATCCTGCTGACAGAGGCTTTTATCCTGTAGATGGATACGCCTTAAATAGATGGGAGGGCATGAACATCAGTGAATGATGACTCTATTCAAAGAGACAGGAAAACTTGGAGGAGGATCCAGTTTGGAGCGATGTTAAAAGATAAATTTTTGAAATATTAGGTTTGAAGGGTATCAGTTTTCTACTGCTGCCATAACAAATTACCACAAACCTGAGTTAAAGCAATACAACTTTATCATCTTACAGTTGTTGTAGGTCAGAAGTCTGGTATGGGCTTCCCTGGTATAAAATCAAAATGTCAGCAGGACTGTGTTCCTTTTCCTGCAAGCTATAGGAGAATCTGTTTATTTGCTCATTCTTTTACTGGCAGAATTTAGTTTCTTTTTTTTTTTTTTTTTAGATTTTATTTATTTATTTGACAGATAGAGATCACAAGTAGACAGAGAGGCAGGTAGAAAGAGAGGAGGAAGCAGGCTCCCTGCCGAGCAGAGAGACCAATGTGGGGCTCGATCCCAGGACCCTGAGATCATGACCTGAGATGAAGGCAGAGGCTTTAACCCACTGAGCCACCCAGGCACCCCAGAATTTAGTTTCTTGCAGTGGAAGGACAGAGGTCCCCATTTCCCTGCTGGCCATCAGCTAACGGCCATTTTCAGGTCCCAGAAAACTCTCTCCAGTCTTCGGATGCAGCTCCCACATCTCAGACCTAGAAACTGGAGACACATTGTTCTTAGGCCACATCTCTCTGAACATCTTCCAGTCACATCTCTCTCTGACCACCACTAGGAAAGTTTCTCTGCTCTTAAGGATTCATGATTAGATTGGGTTTACATAGATAATCCAGAATAATCTCCATATCATAACCTTAATCACATTTGTCATGCCCTCTTTTCTACAAAAGGTATAATATTTACAAATTCCAGGGATTAAAAAAACATGATCTTTGGTGGGATGTTTGTTCTGCCAACTCCATAAAGTGACAATGAGATAGTCAAATTGATATGCAGGACACGTGTAGATCTTATTTAATATGTAATAGCAACTTTAGCTGGCCCTCTGATACTTTTCAAGTCTAGGAGCATACTTACTGAAAAATACCCTGCTGGGCCTATACATGGTTTCTTGATTTTGAGTCCAAAGTTTTTCTCCTGATTGGAACAGGGAGAAACAATATGTATATACAGTAAAATTGTTTTAAGACTGAGTTGAGTAATTTCTAGATATTTTCTCCCATTTTTTTTTAGCATACTTTAAAACTTCAAATACATTTCTCTTAGACCTGGGAACTAAACAAAAAGTAGAAGCCACACTTATCTCTATCTGCAAAATCTAAGTCTCCTGGGCGAAGGGTAAACAATCTGATGACAGAGGTGTCTGTCTTCTGGATTGATAAATCTCTAATGGATGGGTGGATATTGACCTTTCTAAAGAAAGAATTGACTTATTTTGGTCTACACCACCATTTGCTTTGTTTCCTTTTGTGGGAAACATCATAAGTGATCTAGATAATCTGTAATTTATCCTCCTTCTGCATCTCTCCACAGCTCCTATATGTCAGAAACAAGTCTGACCTTGACTAGATACCATCACTCCAGGTAATCTAATCTGTTCCATTGGAAGCAGGGACATAATTCCATTTGCATATTTACACAAAATTTGCATTCAAAAAAATGGGAAGTGGGGCACCTGGGTGGCTCAGTGGATTAAAGCCTCTGCCTTCAGCTCAGGTCATGATCCCAGGATCCTGGGATAGAGCCCCACATCGGGCTCTCTGCTCAACAGGGAGCCTGCTTCCCTTCCTCTCTCTCTGCTTGCCTCTCTGCCTACTTGTGATCTCTCTCTGACAAATAAATAAATAAAATCTTTAAAAAAAAAATGGGAAGAAAGAGCTTCTCGATTATCAGATTCATAGAAGCAAAGGGAGCACCCTCAAATCAAAAATTACTGTTCATGGATGAACTGCTTTATTTGACAAAAGGAAGAAATTTTGGCAAAGCAGCAAACATTTCTGTTTAGATGGAATGACTGAGACAATATATGTATCTATCATCCATTCTCTTCCCAGATATATTCACCATCCAAACCATAACTTACCTCCATGATTTTTTTTCTTTTATCGCAAGCATAAGTTATACTAGTAACATTAATCCTTAATTTCCAATTCCTAAACAATTATTTTCTATTTTCTCATTTCTTTAAGGCAGTGCTTTCAAACTTGGGTGTTCTCAGAAGTACTTGAAGGATTTATTAAAAACACAAATTTCTGGGAACCACTTCCAGAGCTTCTGAGTCACTATGTCTATGTGGGCCTGAGAATTTGCATCTTTTCCTCTTTTTAAAAAGATTTTATTTATTTTTCTGTTTATTTATTTAGTGCACACATAAGAAGGGAGAGGGGCAGAGGGAAAGGAAGAGAGAGCATTCTAAGCTCTGCACTGAGCACAGAGGCTGACACGGAGCTTGATCTCACAACCCTGAGATCATGACCTGAGCCAAAATCAAGGGTTGGATGCTTACTGACTGAGCCACCCAGGTGCCCCGAGAATTTGCATTTCTGATAAGTTTTCTGTTAATAGTAATGGTTCCATTAGATAAAAGCAAACAAAATGTTGAGAATATCCTATTCATATTGTGATATGAAGAGGATAGTTATAATCCTTAATCTGGTCTCCAGGATTTTGAACATAAAAATATATCAAATTTAGGCCATGAGAGCAAGGTGATATTCATATTAGCTAAAGACAAGTTTTTTCCTTGCAATTTCTTGAATATAATGGTCCTTTATGGTATTCACATTTAAATGTGTCTTTCTAATCTAGGCCACATAGATCACCTGATCTCTCCGGTTTCAGACATAAGGAGCAAACCTAGCTCAATGACATCAACTAAACTGACCATAAGCAGGATGAAGCTGGAATTCTGTACAGAACCCAGAAAAGTAAAAGCGAAATGACGAGTTCAAGAAATAAGGAGATTCTAGGAACCCACTTAAAGAAGGTTGTGTGTAGACTGAAAAGAGGCAGATGGAAAGAAGAAAGCCATGTTTTCCACCACAGCCTGGATTCTGAGTGCTCAGGATCAACTATGAATGTTAATAGGTTCTTTCTGCTAATGGTCTATCTGCACTTGTGTGCCCTGCCAAATGCCACAGGCATAACGGAAAGGTTATGTTTTTGTGCACTATCACCCGGAGTTGTTGAACTGTGGTATAATAATCAGCAGCCTCACTTGAAAGCTTGCCATCAAATTGAGCCAAGCACAGTACACCATTACATCCAAATTGCTAATGGAGGAATGCCAGGGAATGAGAGTAGATCCAAAAAATACAGTTATGGTTCCCAGAGTATGCACTCAGTGAATATAGGATGCCATGTAGACCATTAGCTGGTGTAAGATTCCAGACTAAGTGTGTCAATGGGAAAACAAGAATCACACTTAACAGTTGTCCATTCTTCTGGAAGTTTCCCACTGGAAATTTTTGCCACAAGATACTAGACAAAAAGAATCAGTTTGGATATGGTGAGATTAACTGCAGCTCTTCTTATCCTCCTAAGTAGACGTTCAATTTAAGTAAAAATAGTAGTTTCGAGGAACATTTATCAGACCATTTTACCAATTGCTACTGCCTTGATCCTTTTATAGAGATGCCACTAAAGAGAAATAGAGAAAGAGTAGCTCGCTATTCCATACTCCTGTATCTTCTAATCTTACTGTGCAAGAGTTAAATCATCAGACCTAGGTTGATAAAACTCTTTGCATTCCAAAGTCTTCAGAACTAACCTTCCCCAGCTCCTGGAGATAATCTCTGAATGGTTGGAACATCCTACCTGATAAAAGTATTTTCGTATATTTGAAATATTGGAGCATGCCAGATAGTTTATAATAACAACGTAGTTTATGATGAGAGGTTTTTTGTTTTGTTTGTTTTTTGTTTTTTTTTTTTTTTTATCCCTGGAGCTTTGGTTCACAGGTATCAGCTTGACTTTTAGGAGCTACATGCCAAAGTAACTGACCGACAATAAACACCCTGGAGGCCAAGGCTCAGGTGAGCCTCCCTGATTGACAACACATCACATGTGTTGTGACACACTGTTGCTGGTAACTTTGTCCCTGTGACTTTATTGAAGGAGGACAAATGGAAGATCATCCTTGACTCTCCCAGACTCCATTGTAAGCATCTTTTTCCCTCCCTAATGGTAATCTGGATCCTTTCACTGTAATAAACCATAATCAGAAGTGTAACAGCTCTTCTGAATTCTTTGAGTCCTTCCAGAAAATCATCAAACTTGACTGTGGTCTTTGGGATCCCTGACACAGTACTTTCAAAATAAAGTCTAACTGCTCCTCTGGAATGAAAGAAAATTAGGTAATGAGTACTTTTGGCAAAACTAGTGGGACAACTCAGCATACCCTGGATATAAAGATACAATATAAGTTACACACACATATGCACACACACTAGGACACTGTGCTGGAGGTCTTGGGACAAGAAAGATATAAAATTCATAAAGTTCAATGAAAACTATATACTAAATGTACCAAACAATGTACCATTGTTTATTTTTGGTTATGGGTGACATCTATTGAGTTTGTTTATCTAAATTTGGTTATAACTGAGAAATTACAAATGAGGGAGCTCACACTTGACATTTTGCTGTATGAAGTGAAGACCAAACATGCCAGGGTAGGGCCTATCATTTAAAGAGTAAAAACAGGGGGCACCTGGGTGACTCAGTGGGTTAAGCCTCTGCCTTCGGCTCAGGTCATGATCTCAGGGTCCTGGAATCGAGCCCCGCATTGGGCTCTCCGCTCAGCAAGGAGCCTGCTTCCCCCTCTCTCTCTCTGCCTGCTGCTCTGCCTACTTCTGATCTCTCTCTGTCAAATAAATAAGATCTTTAAAAAACAAGAAAAAGTAAAAACAGATATATGTACTGACCTAAGTATTATATTACCCAGGAGAGATAATAAAAGGTCTTTCTGCTTTTCAGGAATAAAATAAAAGAGGATGATAACCTGAACTGAAGGAGACAGTAGGTGTGAGTGAGAAGGATATCAATACCTCATTTAAACTGGTGATGTTGCTCTCAGGACCGAGGCTGGCCTGAATGTCACTTATGGGAGCATTAGAATAATCACCACATTCTATAGAGAGTTGACTGCCATTTGCCAAAAACTGTCATAATAAATATACACGTCTAGGAGACGGTGAAGTGAACAGTGCCCCCTGAAGAGTTCCGTGTGCCAGCTGCAGCTCAGGCTGTTCTCAGACGAGGCCTCGGTTGTTGGCAGTGGTGACAGAGTTTTAATTGAAATATATTTGACATACAATATTGTGTAAATGATTGGTTTTTAAAGTTCAGATCCATCAAATACATGGTTAGTGGAAGTTTGATTCAAACTCAGGAAACATATTGCATTTGAGTCTTAGTTTTACTGCCATCCTTTTACTTTTCTTTTCTTTTTTTTTTTTTTTTTTCAGAGATATTGGGTGTGGATGATTAAGAAGGCTATGTTAGAAACTGTCTAGACATGACTAAAATTCAAGCTTATAATCTAACACTAGTTAATTGTAAAGTCTGACTTTGTAATATTGATTAGGGTCAGTAATTGTCTGATCTCTGCTTAACATTTCTTAATAATTGCATAATGGCATGCATGAGTTAATAGAAACATAAAGTACTTAAATATATTTCTGTAATTCATACTAAGCTAATTTTCATGATAACTAATATGAACAAACTCTAGAGGGTAATAAATAATCAATAACTTCATAAGTATACCTTCTGTCTTACAAACCACCTGGTTCAAAGGTTTATTTCCTTAATGGTAAATGAAATAATTGTGATAAAATATTACAATTATTTTATTTTTCATTTTAAATTTTAATTAATTTTTAGAGGTGCCTGGGTGGCTCAATCAATTAAGCATCTGACTCTTGGTTTCAGCTCAGGTCATGATCTCAGGGTCATGGGATTAAACCCTGCTTCTGGCTCCTCACACAGCACAGACTCTGCTTGATATTCTCTCCTTCTCCCTCTCCCTCTTCCTCCTCCCTTAGCCCTCCCCCCACTCATGCTTGCACTCTCTCTCTCTCAAATAAAAAAATAAATAAAATCTTTATCAAATTAATTAATTGATTTTAATTAATTTTTGGATCCGAGGAGTAAATTACCATTTAGTTTTAGTTACATATTATTCATGCATCTATTCATTTTCTCTTTTGCATATTCCCTTCTTATATTCCCCTCTATCCAAAGTGCTCAGTATGTAACCTTGAGTTTTTATAAATTCTTTTAATTATATAGCTTGGCATATATTTTGAACATACACTTAGATAAATGGCATTTTGATATAGAGAGTTTTCTATATGATACTTTTTATTCAACATTGTTTAAAGATCTAAGCACATTGCTTATCACAGTAGATTTTTTGGCTTTTGAACTCTTCAAAGTAATTCATAATTTGTATCCTCCTATAAGCATTCATTTCTCAATGAAGGGCCCCTAGGTTGCCCCCTACTTCTTACCATCAGACAATATTGCATTAAAAATTTCATTTCTGTTTGGGAAATTCATGGGAATTCTGTTTGGATTTTTGAACTATGAAGTATAAAATGGCTGATACTACCAAATTGTTTTCCAGTATGGAAAACTTCAATTAAATGTCAAAAAGTGTCAGGTTGAATTTTAAAAAGCAAGACCCAACTATGTGATACTTAAGCTAAATGTACATTGAATATAGACACAAATTAGTAAGTGAATAAAAAATATATCATGCTAACACCAAACAAGAGAAAGCTAGGTTGGCTATATGAGTATCAAACAAAATATGTCTAAGCAAAACAGAATTACCATATTACCATAGTGAAAAAGTGGTCAACCCATCAAGAGGACATAATGCACCTAAATATTACACATCTATTGACCAAATCCAAAATACATGAAGTTGCACCTGACAGAACTACAATGAGAACTAACCAATGCCACAATTACAAGTTGAGATTTGAATACAATTCTAATAATAATTGATGGAACAAGAGCATATAAAGTCAGTAAGAATATATTGACTATGGGGTGCCTGGGAGACTCAGTTGGTTATTGGGCTACCTTCAGCTGGGGTCATGATCCCAGGGTATGGGATCGAGTCCCACATTGGGCTCCATGCTCAGCAGAGAGCCTGCTTCTCCCTCTCATCTGCCGGCCGCTCTGCCTACTTGTGGTCTCTCTCTCTCTCTCTGACAAATAAATAAATAAAATCTTTAAAAAAAAAAGAATATATTGTCTAACTTTACTACCGTGATATCTAAAGAACCCTGCACCATACAAAAGTGAAATTCACATATTTTTCTAGAATAGATGGGATATTTATTGAGGTAGATCTTAATCTGGGCCATAAACAAACATCAATTATTTTAATGGTATTGACTCTAATCATAATGTGATTAAGTTAGAAATTAGTAATAGATCTCTATAAAATCACAAAATATTAGGCAGCTAAATAACACACTTCCAACTGACACATAATCTAAAGAATACATAAAAACAAAAGTTAGAAAGTATTTTAACTGAGTGAAAATGAAAACAATATATTTTTATTTTATTTTTTTTAAATATTTTATTTATTTATTTGTCAGAGAGAGGGAGAGAGAGCGAGTGAGCACAGGCAGAGACAGTGGCAGGCAGAGGCAGAGGGAGAAGCAGGCTCCTTGCCAAGCAAGGAGCCTGATGTGGGACTCGATCCCAGGACCCTGGGATCATGACCTGAGCCGAAGGCAGCTGCTTACCCAACTGAGCCACCCAGGCGTCCGGAAAACAATATATTTTAAAATATGTGGAATGCTAATGAAGAAATAAGAATACTTAGAGGATAATTAATTTATAGGGCTACATGCTTATAGTATAAAAACAGAAATGCTTTGTTAAGTCATTTATCTCAGCAACCACCATAAGAAATTAAGAAAAAAGGAAACATAAAATTCAAAGAAAAGGAAGGGAAAGAATAGAGATCTGAGTAGAAATCCGTAAACTAGAAAAATAGGAAAATAGAAAAATCAATGAAACCAAGAGGTGATCCTTTGAGAAGACCAATGAAATGGATAAACTTCTACTCAGATATTTGGGGGTAAGGGGAAGAGAAAAAAACAAAAGTTTCAGTTATCAGGAATGAGAGCTGATATTAAAGAAATTACATTTCTTGTTATAATATTTACTGGGAGGAATGCTCCTGATTCAGATGGCTTTACTAGTAGAGTGAACATAATATTCAAGGAAGAAATAATATCAATTATAAAAGAAAATCTTCAAAAAATTGAAACATAGTAAAGACTTTTTAACTTGTTTTATTGGGTTAGCAAGATCCTAATATCAAAATGAGACAAAGACACTACAAAAAAAAAAAAAAAAAAAAACAGAACAAAAAACAGCACAAATTCCCTCAGGAACCCAAGAGCCAAAATTTTAAACAAAATTTTAGCAAATTGACTCTATCTACATAACAATCCATCTATGGATCTAAATACCCCGTGCCCTAATGTGGTTTATCCTAGGATACAAGTTTAGTTCAACATTTGAAAATCAATCAATACAATACACCAAATTAGCAAGCTAAAAGACAGGTAAATAAAAGACATCCAGGATGTAAAGGAAAAAATACAGCTGTCTTTAAATGAAGACAGCATGGCCATTTACATAGAAAATCCAATGAGATCTACATAAGGGACTACTAGAACTATTAAGTGAGTTCAGCAAGGTTGCAGAATAAAAGAGTAAGCTACAAAAAATAATTGTATTTTATATAATAGCAATGAACAACTGCAAACTAAGACAGAAATAATATTTACCTTAGCATCAAAGTATAAAATAATTGGTACTTCAGGTTAAATTTAACAAAAGGTGTGAAAAGCACAAAGCAATGGTCAGAGAAATTTAAGGAACTCTAAATAAATGGAAAACATCCAGGATCCATGACTCAGAAAAATTACTACTGCTAAAATGGCAATACTACCCAAATTTATTACAGATGGAACACAGTCCTTATCAGAATTCCATCTATAATTTTTCAGAAATTCAAAAGCTGATTTTAAAATTAATATCAAAATGCAAAGGACTTAAAGAGCCAAAATAATCTTAAAAAGAATCAAGTTAAAGGACTAACAGTACCTGATTTCAAATTTCAGTTTACAGATAGGCAAATAGACAATGGAACAGGATAAAGCATTATGAAAACACACTGACTTACATGGACAACTGATTTTTGATTAATGAGCAAAAGCATTTCAAAGGAGAAAGTATAGATCTTGCAGAAACTGTACTGGAAAGACTGGATATTCATATATTTTTAAAAGAACGTTGTTCCTTACTTCACACCATATTAAAACAGTAATTCAAAATGAATCATACACGCAAAGCCAAAACCTGAAACTATAGAACTTCTGGAACAAAAGATAAGAGAAAATCTTTATAGCCTCAGATTAGGCAACAATTTCTTAAATATAATACCAAAACCACAATCTAGCCAAAAATATGATATATTTGCTTTATCAAAATGTAAAACTTCTGTTCTTTGAAATATACCACTAAGAGGAAAAATACAACATAAGGGTTGTATTAAAAAGTGTTTATAGGGGCGCCTGGGTGGCTCAGTGGGTTAAGCTTCTGCCTTCAGCTCAGGTCATGAGCTCAGGGTCCTGGGATCTAGCCCCACATCGGGCTCTTGGCTCAGCAAGGAGCCTGCTTCCTCCTCTCTCTCTGCCTGCCTCTCTGCCTACTTGTGATCTCTGTCTGTCAAATACATAAATAAAAAAATCTTAAAAAAAAAAGTGTTTATAAATAATATATCTGATAAATTACTTGTATCCAGAACAAAACATATTTTCAAGATTCATATGAAAACCAGCAATCCAATTTTTAAAATGAGCAAACTATTTGATCAGATGCTTCACCAAATAAGGACCTGAAATAGGTGTATGAAGACACCCAACATCATTAATCATTAGAGAAATGCAAATTAGAATCACAATATGATACTACTGCATACTCAGAATGGCTAAAAGCAAAAAGACTGACTACCAAGTATTGACAAACATATGGAACAAATGGAACTCTCACACACCACTTGTGGGAATGTAAAATGGTACAACCATTTTGGAACGTGGTTGGGAAGTTTTTCAAAAAAGGGAAACATATATGGACTCCATGAGCCAGAAAATGCACTCTTAGCATTTATCCAAGAGAAATGAAATGGTGTGTTTCTACATTGACTTGTACATGTAGAAGAACTTCACTTGTTCACAAGAACTTCACTTGTTATTACCCAAAACTAGAAATAACTCAATTAAATGAATTCAAACAGTGTGGTATACACAGGGGAGGGAGAGCCAGCCCTCTTCACCAGTCTCAGAACCCGTGAGGACTCCTGAAACCCTTATTCATTCCTACCTTGCTATTTCTTCTTTTTCCACATAGAACTGGGTTCCTTCTTACCTGCTACGTATGTGCTACATGAGAAATCTCTACTGTGATGCTTATATTGATTACAAATACATGTATAGCCTACTAATCCTCTAAATAAGAATGGGAAAACAATTTTGTATTCCCAACATGTAGTATAAGGCCTGAAGATTATAGGTGCTTGTACTAGTAAAGAAAGAATTTGAAAAGGCCATTGTTCCATCCTAAGCATGAAAACAAATTGGTTAAATTAGAAAATCAGATTTTATCATAGAGCCGAGAACATTAAGAGTTCTAAATGATTTAAATTCAATAAAGCAAATGACAAGTCCTTCCTAAGAAGGAAATGGCCTGTGGCTGCTTCCATCCCCACCAAGTATCTTAGTTCTGCATTTATTTGGATGTAATTCAGATATCTAGATGGAAACAGTGCTTTTCCATTATACCTATTTCCAAAAATTTTACTGAATACTCTTTTGTACCTATTTGCATTACTTCTGCATTATCAGTCAAAGAGATAGAAAAAGATAAGCATAAAATCAATAGTTAAATAAAAGCCTCCAAATATAAACACTCTGAATCCTAACTCTGTGTAATAAAAATGCTACATCTAGAGTTGACCTTGCAGATTAAATAGAACTTGAACATTGCTTTCCGTGAAAGCATCAAATAGTTGCCCTTACTATAATGGAAAGTTTGCAGTCTTCTTTGAAATGCAAATCTAAAGCTTAGGTATTTCACAGAAGCTATGGTTTGGGATGTATATAACAAGGAGATACATGTTTCAGAAATCCTACAGTAAAACGGTAATCAGTATATGAGCAACCCTAATCTCTTGCATATTTCAAAAGCTGAGCAAACACTTTTTGGTAAAGGAAATCAATGGAAAAGGATACTAAAAAATTTAAGAAAAAGAAACCAAAGTCTGATTGAGGAACATATGTGAGTCACACCACAACTGTGTGATTAGGCAACTTTAAATACTTAAAAGTTTAGTAGGAAATTGGATAGAAGGATTATGGTATGTTTACAGGTACTATAATACATGCTATTACACTATGAAATCAGAGCTTCACCAAATTACTCCTTATTGCACGGTAGCCAACAAATTCTTGAATTTATCTGTGCAATTATTAGATATATATAAGGTTTCTTTTAGAGGCCACCTGATAATGAAAGAGATATGGAACCTGGCAAGGAGTCTTTCAACAAGCACCTTGCAAACATATATTTATACAGTCATTTTCTAGGGTCACAGTCTTCCTAGATTATAATCATAGAGGGTAAATAATAAAAAAAAAAAAAACCAGGGGCGCCTGGGTGGCTCAGTGGGTTAGGCCACTGCCTTCGGCTCGGGTCGTGATCTCAGGGTCCTGGGATCGAGCCCCACATAGGGCTCTCTGCTCAGCATGGAGCCTGCTTCCCCCTCTCTCTCTGCCTGCCTCTCTGCCTACTCGTGATCTATCTGTCAAAAAAATAAATAAAAAATAAAAAAAAAAAAAACAGTTATAAACTCAAATACCCTATTTCATCTCATTTTACCTGATTATGCCTGAATAATCCAGGCATAATCAGGCTCGATCAGCCAGATAAACACAGTTTGACTGGGAAACAATGAAATATGAGGAAGTTTGTAAGAATTGGGACCAATGTTTGTTTGAAAGAGGAGACTGATCTTTAAAAAATCTTTAAAGAAGTGAGAATACTAGGAGTACTTATTTGATAGGGTTATATGGAGCTCAAGTTTGGTGTTATTTATAAAATACTTACTTAGCTCAATGGTAGCACATATTAGGCACTCTTTGTCTAACAGAAATAAAATTATTAAGCCAGTGAATTGAATCCTCAGTTGAAATTCCACTCTTAAAACATACATTAAAATAACATCAGAAATGATAACTGGAATAAGGGCCTGTTTGATATTCTATAGTTTCTGATAATCTTGGTGCATGATGAAACACAGAAATTGATTTTTAACACGTACCGAATCTATTTTCCTCTAATATTAATTGCTTTGGTGAGGCTTTGATGGAAGGTCCTCGGACAAATCACATTCTTTCTGGCTTTTTCATTGATTGAAGATCTTAAAATAAGGAAAATCTTTTTTTGAAAAGATTTATTTATTTATTTATTTTAAAGAAAGGGCATGTGAGTGGGTGTGGGCGGTGATGGAGAAAGACAGAGGAAGATAATCTTTAGGCAGACTCCTCAGTGAGCGCAGAGCCCCAGGCGGGCTCAATGTCATGACCCTGAGATCAGGACCTTGGCTAAAATCAAGAATTGGATGCTTAGCTGACCGAGTCACCAAGGCACCCCAAAATAGGAAAATCCTGAGTCCTTACCTCTCTTAAATTCTATAGTTCTGACTTTAATGGATAGTAGACTATTTCATGAGCAATTAATTTTAAGTGACTAGAATGTCCTTCATAGTACGTATCTTATAATTTCTAAGATCAATGTTTTAGTACTATTTAAATAATGAAGGATTTTCCAATACCACTAGTAGTCATTTATGTAAAGTAAAGTAATTTGGGGAAGATTTGGTGATTATGATAAGTAATAATAATTGCTAACATTTACCGAGCACTGCTGATTTGCCAGACACACTTCTAAGGACTTTAACTACTTTAACATTCCTCTAAATCTTGTCAGTAAGCATCTGTAGTTTTTCTTCATTAGACAAGATTTTTATAGAGGTTAGACAATATAGTTCCACAGGCTGGAAATGGATCATCAAAGTTTAAACAACAATGATAAATATGAGAAGAAGAATTGAGGTTTAGGTAAAAAGAATGTTACCTTGAAGTTGAAAGCAAATCTGAGGCCAGTGAAAGAAAATGCCTCTAGAGTGTGGTGTTTGGCCTGTCCAGCCTGTTTGCTGTCCAGCCTGAAATGTAGCTGCGGCCAGAGGGTGGGGATATCTAGTGGGAGTCCTTGTCTTCCTTCAGTGGTATTAACAGAGTATGAGCAGATTAAACAGATGGTAAATGGTTAACGTGATTACACTGACCAGATGGAACTGGATGATAAACTTGAAACAGTTTGAGAAAGAAGGCAATATGGATTTGAGTACATAGACCATCAAATCACCAGAGAACATAAAAGCAGCTGTAACCCAAGCACGGAAAGATCTATGAAGAACAGCACTGATTTTACTTACTAAAGAATTAGATGACCAAAGACTCTACCAGAGAAAATTGGATTGAATTAAAGAATTATAAGAATAATAAATAAAATAATATAAAATTATATATAAATATCATTTATATATTATTTATAATAATAAATAATAAATAAAAGAATATAAAATTATATATATCATATATATATGTATATAATGATAGTTGGTCTTTATTTGAAGGAATGACTTATTCCCTGTTAAATCTTAAAAGGAAGCATTATTCCTTTTTAAAAAATCTAAAACCATAGTCATATGTATCTGTAGTAATATGTATCATTTGAATTTTTACACAACTGAGAAATTTAACATTGGACATACACTGTTTTAACTATTATAGGCAAAACAATTTAAAAACCATGCAAGACATCAGAATGATTGTTGATAATTTTATTTTTTTTAATTTTTTTAAAATATTTTATTTATTTATTTGACAGAGATCACAAGTAGGCAGAGAGGCAGGCAGAGA
>ML098317.1:36506-72188 GCA_003697995.1 Taxidea taxus jeffersonii | reverse complement strand
ACACACACACACACACACACACACACACACACACACACACACTTTCCATGTTTTTCCTTTCAACACCGTCCTGAAGGAGTTTAACCCATCATTAACCTAATCAACCCACTTTAACCCAACATCACCTCATATTAAAAGACCAGAGGCTCCCACATACTGTTACTTGTTCCAAGGTCATGCTCCCCCTCCCCATTCCTGTAATGGGTAGTGAGTAAGAGACCATTCTGCCCCTAAGGTGCAGATTAATGCCGGCCTCTCCATTCCCTTCCCACAGCTTCTGCCTGATCAGGGCCTTCATCAGCACATGGGCCCGTGGTTCTCAAACTTCAGGGTGCCTCTGGTATACCTGGAATCGTCCAGACTCCACAGTCAGGAGATCCGCCTCAGTAATTCAGGGGAGGGTCCAGAATTCTGCATTTTTAAATTCTGTATCCTCAAACTGTTTCATCCTGAACTGGGCACAGTGAAACTAGCACTCATTCCAAGTCTAGCAAATCAGGAAGATTGGCTAGGAGCACAGGTACATGTGTGGGCTAGCCTTCCCCCACAGAGCTACCCATCAGGCTCCAATGGCCCTGCTCTTGGAGTACCTTCCCAGCGGGATAGGCAGGAGGGCATCTGACTTCCCAGGTGATGCCTCTTCTCCATGTGTGGGCAGGACCTAGAGGTCTTCAGTTTGCTCCATCTGACCCAACAGACGATGGGAAGATAGATCTAGGAGTTCTGAGCCTACTGTCTCCTTGAGGGCTGTGACTGGGCCTGTCCTGCTTGGAGGATCTGTGGCCGAATGCCATGTGGATCAGTGTTTTGTGGCTCCAGTGAGAGATGGGCTTAGGCTCCTGCAGAGCCAAGCAGTGGAGCGTGAAGACATCCAGGCAGCCTTCCCCTGGTGGGGGCTATTAAAGCACCACACTGGGAACAAGGTTGTGGAAGAAAGCAATTAGTGGTGAGGGAAGCCAGTGAATCAGCACACAGAGTCGGCTCGCTCTAATTGAGCCAACGAGTTTGTCCTGTTAAGTGTGGGCTCCCAGGGACAGAAGCTTCATCCTTAAATGCAAAGCCTTCTTCAAGGTGGTAAAGAGAGGAAAAACACTACCTCCCACCCCTTGAGAAAAGAGATGAGCCTTTTCTCTTCACTGCTCCACCCCAGTGCCTGCCTCCATCCTGGAAATGCTGATTTTCTCAGCTGATGGGGTCTGTCTTTGGACAAAGATTTTTATTTTCTCAAGAAAGAGAGGGACTTCAAGCTTAGGGTCAGGGTATATGAGCAGATCGCCTGTGTGTTTAGCTGCTGTTAGGAGATTTTCAAGGTCTCAACCTCTTTGCGGCTGTGTTTCTGGTCTATCATTTTGGAGAACCCAAGATGGTTTCTTTATCTTCAGGTTTGTTACCTCAAGGTGGCAGTAGGTACACTTATCCCATGGTCTGTCCCATCCTTTCTGAGCACTGTTCTTTTCTGTCTTGGCATCATTTCCCTCTAGATCAAGACATTATGAGTTCTCTTCTGAGAAGGTTCAATGAAACATTCGCTGATTAACTAAATAAGATATTTCTCCAAAACGTGTAATTTTTCCACCACCCAAATATTTGCATTATAATGGGACATTTGAAGACTAAAGAAACCCTTAATGCCCAATGAATTGGAGCTCTAAGTTTGGAGCAGACTGTGGCATTGGTAATCTGGCTTGGGGTACCACCCGGTGTCCCCCTAGATCCTACCACAGAGTGGGCAGCACACTCCTCCACCTGCTTGGGAGATCTGCTGGTTCAGAACTTTCCAGATCCCCGATCTCATTGACTTTATTTTTCTCTCCCTTCTATTTTGTTTCCTAGGAACGAGTGGAATATCTCTTTCTCATAATTTTTACTGTGGAAGCATTTTTAAAAGTAATAGCCTATGGACTTCTCTTTCACCCCAACGCTTACCTCCGCAATGGTTGGAATTTACTAGATTTTATAATTGTGGTTGTAGGGTAAGTATCACTACCTTTCTCTCTTCCCTCCCCTCACCCCTCACCATCCACCAACATGTGCCTCCATTTCCTTCTGTTATTTGTATCTCTTTTTATTTGGTCATCGTGGCAGTGGGCACCAGGCAAGATGAGGGGATCCATTAGCCACTTTGAATTCAGACTTTCTCCAAAGGGAAAAGAGCTCTTATGTAGAAACATCTCCCTCACACACACGCTCACATGTGTGCATTCACACACACACACACACACACACACAACACAGAGTGGGATCTGAGTGCTTTCATGGAGCTCAAGATCCTCTCTATAAAGAGGAGATTCCTCTGCTTGAGGTCTTTTAGTCCATCTCCAGCCACATCTGGCCTGACCACTCTTCGAACCAGTTCCCCTGCTGGGTTCCTGAGCAGGGTTTGTCCAGCTGGCCTGGCGAGCAGCCCATGGGCGTGGAGGTGGTGGCAAAGCTGGCAGAGAAGGTGCCACGGATGCCCGCTCTTCCTTCTACACTGGGTCTCCTCTGGGGCCCCAGGAAACAGGCTGCTCGAGATAGGTGGGTGGGGAGATGAGAGAACTATGAAGGGCCAAGTCATGGGTGGCCTAATTAGAACCAAACACACCTTTCCCCAGACATGCTGTTGCACTGTAGCATAAAATAAAGCAAGGTCAATATATGCTCTAAGAAAAAAAAATGGAATGTAAATAATCATAAATAAAATTCAGAAGTGATGATCTCCTTATGTAGGAATTAGTGACTTTACAAAAAGATCCTCTATGAAATATCTGGGCACGTGCTAAGTGAAATGTAGTTCATTGAGGCACAGTTGCTAAAGTTCCAGCCACTCCTCTATTTTGTGAAGGGAGGGCATCTTACAGCAAGTTCTCCTTCGAGAACAAGCTGAGGCTTCTGGGAGCTCATCTGGCATTTCTCTGAGCCCTGAGAATGGTCACGTGGTGGCCGCCTGGTGTTTTTTACTCCTGCGGAGTTCCAACAGACTTCAGCGTCAAGGTCAATGTGTCACTGGGCTCATGTCCCAGGAACCTATTTTTGGCGGGCACCATTCGTGCCTTCCCAGTGAACACACGGGTCCTTCTGGACTCCTCCAGAGTGCTCACTGCTCGTCATCTCCTGGGAGTGTCTGGTCTTTCCTGTGGGAAATAACAAGAGCAAATCAAGACCATTGAAAAGTTCTTTCCTTGCCTCTTGCCATCTGGATGACTTATTAGGGTTGTTTGGAACTGTCTTAGGGATTTTTTTGTTGTCTTTTTTTTTTTTTTTGCACAGCCAATGAATGACACACTTTGGCTACCTTAACACCAAGGATATTTGGGTGACATGAGAAGCACAAAAGTTCCTGGAGTATTTGCCAGGCATAGATCAGGCTCCAGAAGACTGGGAGCAAGGATGCAGCTCTAAGACATCTTGCTGCTTCTGTTCTCACCAGGATAAATACAGAATAACAGAACAAATGCCTTGAATTAACTCCCTAAACCATGGCAAAGGGATTTAAGGTGCCTTGTTCCACATGCCCTGAAGCCTTTCAAATTCAGTGTCTTTCTCATAGCCTTGGGCTCTGGGGAACCCTTCACACAAGTCTAGAAAAGAGTCCCAGGAATGAGACTGATGGAGAGATAAGGATGCCTTCAGGGACTAATTTTGTTTCGGCAGAGAAGCTCATGTTTATGGAAGGAGTTAGAGTTGACTGCCTACTGTGCTCTGCCCCCTCTGGGGCCTTCCCTACAGCCTGGGAGGTTGAACCCAGAAGCACAGGGCAGAGCTCAAACCTGCGCTTGAAAGGGAAGGAGCAAGATGCCTTGCTGTGAGGATGCACACATGGCATCTTCTGCTTGCTTGAGCCTTGCTTTATCCCTCGCCCTCGCCTTGCTGCCCCTCCCAGTAACCACAGAGGGCAGCCTTCGTGAGGTCAGCCCGGATTTCAGTCACAACTTCCTGGGATCTAGGCCATGAGGCTGATGAAGAGGGAAGCATCCAGATTTGGTCCTCATCCAGAGATGCCCCAAGTTGACTGTTTAAACCCCAGAGGTTACAATGATAGAGGTTGCTTAGGTTGTGGTTCACCATGACCCTTTGGGCTTCTCCCCCATTACTATCACACACGGACATATTTGACACCTAGTTCTCTTCTCCAAGGGCACCATCTAGAGGCTCTCTGTCTAGTCTCAATCTTGGCCCATTCATCTAACTTGAAAAATCACACACACACACATACACACGTGTGCGCGCACACACACACACAGTGTAGCTCAACCTCCTCTCTACAGCTATGCCTCCTTTTGAAATCATATTAAATGGATATCTGTCTGCTTCCCTTATGTCTCCTAGGAAATATCTTCTCTCCCAGGCTGCTCCTCGTCAGCCACTTAGGGGAAGGTTTCTTGGGCCCTCCTGCGATCAGAGGGGATCTGCCTTGCCCTGGGAGAGCTGGGTTTGCCTGCCTGCTGCCTGAGCGCCAGGCCTAGAGCTGCTCTCTCCTTTCTGCATTGCCATGCGGGGGGCCTGTGACAAGAGGCATTGCCTAACCCCCACAGACCTGTCATGTTTCCTGCCTAAAGTGGGAGAGTCTGCTTGCTACAGTGGGGAGAGGAGACTATTGAATGAAAGTGAGGAGGACTTCAGAGACCTCTGTGAGCTACCCCTCCCCAGCCCAACCCCGGGACTGGGGGTCCTCACTGGATCCCCCTGACTGGGACAGTCTTCTCTGACCAGGAGGGCTTTTGCTACCATCTCTCTCCCAGTATGGTGGCCCCGCCTTTCTGATCCGTTGGGCCCTCTAGAGCCTCGATGTCCTCTTTTTAAAAGCTCCAGGTCCAGCTAAGGAACTGCCGGACACAACTCCTGAAGAATTCCCCCACCAAGCATCCACATCAGAGCCCAGCCCTTAGGGATAGGGAGACCACAAAGCCATGGGTTTAGCTTTACAGTCTCTAACCGAGGAGAAACACACCAACTCTACAAGCCAAGAACACCTCCTAGAGCTCTTCCTGAATTTTCTACCCCTTCAAAAATTAGAGTCAGACACTTAATAAAATGTCTGCATCAAGTTGAGGCAGGGGAAAGAGAAGAAAGTTGTCTAACCTCTGTTCTCTTCAATAAATAATATCTTGTGAACATCTTGTACCCTGATAAGCATATTGCTTTCTTTCAGGAAATACTAGGAACCAAATCTGGTTTGGATTTGGAATGTTGTTTGACAAACTTGCAAACTCCTCTTCATTTTCTAAGATTTCATTGATACAGACTTCAGTGGAAAGAACATTTCTCTGCAGAGAAAGAAGCCCATTTTCCCCTATCCTGGCAGTTCTGCCTGGGGTTCAAGGCATCACCAGCTAATACACGACACTAGCAAACTGCCAAGCTGAGCTGAAAAAAATCACAGGGCTGAGAAAGGCTTTAGATGTGGTCAGAGTTGTCAGACTTCTTTTAGCTAGAGAACCCATTTGTTCAAGCAAAGCCTTATTCAGAGAGCCATGAAAGCTACCCTAGTCTAGCCACTTATTTCTGGCCTCGCTGCCCAAGAAGTCCCTGAGCAGTTCCATGGAGCCCAGTTTGGAAATTCTTCATCTAGACCAAACCCCTCCTTGCTGGTCCCTGGCTGGATTTGATTTTCTGCCAAGCGAAGCCCCCAGCTGCAGCCCCCCTTGTTTCCAGATCCAGTTCCCTGGGCATGAGTCATTTCAGGGGTTCTTCAAGAATGAAGTTGCTCTGGCCCCAAGTGCAGGTCAGGTGTGGGGCCCAAGTTCTAAAACATGGGCTTCCCCGTGACCCCCCAGCCACAGCCCAGCACACACTCTGTTGACAGTGAATTGGGAGTCATCTCTAGTACAAAAGACAGAAACTGCCCCATGTGTCCTTTCCCCTATTTTTATTGATTACCGCAAGAGCCCAAGATTCCAGGCTCCCATGCCCACATGGTTCTTTGTGTCCTGTGTCCCCTCTTCCTTGTCATCCCTCTGAAACCTTCCCACTGTGCCTTCTGCTCCCTGCAGACCGCTGCCCATTCAGGGGTCAGCAGACATTTTCTGTAAGGGGCCAGATACTCGTTTTCAGCTCACAAGCTGTGCGCTTTGTCTCGATGACTCAACTCTAGCAAGAAAACGACAATCAACAACAGCAGTATGAGAATGATGGGTGTAGCTGAACTCCAGCAAAACTCCATTTCCAGAGCAAGTGGCTCTGTGTCTGGCCACTCACTTAACTTTCTGGCTCCCCCAAGGGGCCTGCTCCATCGAAGTCTCTCCCAAATGCCATGTTCCACAGCCAGAGGTCAAGAGAAGGTCCCTATACTTCTCTTATTTCTGTTTTCAGATTGCTGGCCCTTCCTTCCTAGCCACCTCTGGTTCTGATGTGTGTGGTCAGACCCTTCCACCTCGACTTCTCCCTATAGGGTCTCCTCTTGTCCTCTTTGGACTCCTCATTCCTTGACGACAGGAGCTCTTGGCTCACTCCCAACTCTCTCCAACCTTGCTATTCCTGCTGTCCCCTCCAGTGCTTTCTTGGTTCATTGATATCTTCTCCCCACCAAGGGATCCTGACTCCATCCTGTCTCAGCTACCCACTCCCAGGGTTATAGCCAATATCCCTGCCATAACTAACAGCTGAGCCCTTCCCCGTAATCTAAAACGAAACACCCTGCTCTGGAAACACCACGAGCCATCTTTCCAGCTTACTCCCTCTAGCACTTTGACGCTGACAGTCCATTCATCCTGTCCCATTTTCTCTGTTCCTCTGCCCATGTGTCCAGTCTTCCTTTTAACCAGCTTAGACGCCCAGCCCCATCACAATCTCTCACTTGCCTGTACAGTCAACTTCACACTTTCCCTCTTCACTGACCTTGCTCATTTGGAAAAACACCAACCCCAATCAAATCCAGTTAGATGGAAATCCATCTGGTACCTGAAGTTGTGCTGCTGAAAGGGGCAGATAAACATGCAAAGCTGAGCTCATGGGTTGCACTCAACACCTGTGACCACCAAATTCAAACAGGTCCTTGATGATACCTGGCAATCCTACTCCATTCACTCCTCCACTTTCTTTGGTGAGTCTTTTATGCCTTTGCCTCCTCCTTTAAACTTCCAATACCTGCTCCCTTTTCCCATTTGCAGCCAATGACTTTGCTACCTGTTTCCCTGAGAAAACACAGGTAATCAAGGAGAATATCAGTACCCCTATGATGCACCTTCCCCCTTGAACCATGAGAAACCATCCCTTCCCCCCTTTAGGGCCAGTACCCCTCAGGGTGCAGGAGATCCCTTGCACCCCCTGCAGGCTAGCAATCCTTCCAGTAATTGTTCTCTCACTTCTGCATGGTCCAATTGTCTAGTTCTGTTACATAACTCCTATCACATATAAAAATGCTGCTGTATTTCCCATTTAAAACCAAACACAACTCTCTGAATTCCACACCCTCTTCTGGCAAACATTTTTTTTCTTCTACTAACTTTTACAGCAAATTCCTCAGAAGGCTTGTCTATACCAGCCACATGGCCACTCAGTACAGGACATGTGGCTAATCTGAATTGAAACATGCCATCCGTGTAACATACACAGCAGATTTCGAAGATTTAGCACAAAAGGAGTGACAAACATCTCCGGAAAAATTCTTTGTATTTATTAGAGTTGAAATGACAATATTTGGGTTATAATGTATTAAATAAAAATATATTATCATGGTTAATTTTGCCAGTTCTTACTTTTTTAATGGGGCTGCTAGAAAGTTTAAATTACATATATGGCTAGTATTTGTGGCTTGCATCCTATTTCTGTTAGAACTATCTCAGACTTTTTTTTCCTATCCTCTCTTGAACTCATATCTGTTAGGCATTTGTCCCCATCACTTCTCCAAAACAGATATTTTCAAAGTCTCAGGAGTCTGCATGCTGCAAAAGCCAGTAGTTAGTTTCCCATCCTTGTATCTGCAGCAAGAAACCAATTTCCAGGGGGATCATCTGTTTGTACCCAGGCAAAATCAAAGGGGAATAATTAGGAAGAAGGAGCTGTGTGGGGACAAGAGAGGATGTGGTTCCTGGCCACATGAGAGCAGGAGCTAGGAAACCATAGAGTAGGAGAGAGGGCACTGCAGGAGGACGGAAACACAACAGCAAGCCTTAGCAACTTTACACTTCTGTCCAGGCTGCCCAGCTTACACAAAGCCAGTTGTGTTTGTGCACAGCTTTGCCCATCACCTCTCAGACCTCTCTGGGCAACGGTGATGCCCTTGGCAGGGCGGTACCCACACTGAGGGGATGTCATCTTATGATGGGCACAGTCCCTCCCATGTACACACTTTGGCTCTGGTTTCCGGGCTGGGGATGTTTGCAAACTTTGCTATCCCAAGCTGCCTTCAGAGAATTCGGGGTCTGACAGTTCCATCTCCCCTTCCTCTCTTCTAGGCTTTTTAGCGCAATTTTAGAACAAGCAACCAAAGCCGATGGGGCAAATGCTCTGGGAGGGAAAGGAGCTGGATTTGATGTGAAGGCACTGAGGGCATTCCGCGTGCTGCGCCCGTTACGCCTGGTGTCTGGAGTCCCAAGTAAGTAAAGCCATTCTTCTGGGTTGCATTGGTATCTTGTCACCCCCCTCTGCTGTCTGAGTTGCCAGGAGCCCTTTGCAAGGAAAACTGATTCCATATAAACGGAGGTGTTTTTTCTTAAATGAAGTCCTTTGCTATAAACAAACAAACAAACAAACAAAAGATTATACATCCTTAAAAAAAAAAAAAAGAACCTAACTCTGATGTGAGCCCATGAACACACACTGTGGTCCCAGCTCCTGTAAACATCTGGAAAACATCCACAGCAGCCATACAGCCAAATGAAGACAGTCTACCCAGAGAAAGAAATCCTTTGGCCAGCTGAGCCATCCCCCCAAGGCCCTGGGCTGGGAATTTATTAAGCACATTTGCACCGAGGAGCCAGGTGAGCAGAGAAGGCTAATCCCTGGGGCTCAAGCTCAAGGTATTTTAGCCAATGAGATTATCTCTACTTTCTGTATTTTTCCAAAGAACAATCAGAAAAGCATCAATCGTTGTTCAAAAAGTTCTATTTGGCATTTCTCTCAACCCTGTCCTTCTTTCATGTCAAATGGGACATTTCCGGCTTCAGAAACCCTATTTATGGACAGGCTGCCTGCCTTTGTGAGAATTGGTTTTGCTCAAGGGTGGAGGGTGTTCAGTTCTCTGAATCAGGCCAGAGGGCATTGGAGAGATATTGTCTATCCCAGATACCAGTCCCATGGACAGCCCCTCTTATCCCTCTTCCTCCAGAAGCCTGCTCCACTGTGGATGAGCCCCGGGCACTGAACACTGCAACTTCGGGCACCCCACATCACCTTCAACAAAGCACAGCCCCAGTTGCTCTTAGGGGTTCAGTCAGCTTCCAGAGAGCTCCTCATTCCACTCCTCCTTGATCGATTAGCACGATTGGAGCATAATTCTGGACTGATATGCTGAGATTTTTTCCTTCTCAAGTCAGCTCCATCAGATCTGGTCCATAAGTCAAAGGAGAGACGGTCCCTATGGCTGGGCTGAAACCAGACAAATTTGGAAACGGGAGCAGGGCACAGGAAAACAAAGAGGTCCTCTGAACACTGAACCTTTACCATAGAAATGTGAAGGACCTTATATTAAACTATTCAATTATTTCCGTACACTCACAGAATGGTGAGCAGATCTTCCCAAAGTAACCTAACTAACTAGCAGCAGAGCAGGACTAGAGCCAGGTCTCCTGACTTCCAAACCAACTTTCTTTCCTACTATGCAATACAACTTTTTGTAAAGGATTAACTAGTATAAACCTTTTGTCTTAGACTTTTACACATATATCCCATCTCTTCAACTACATTATAAGCCCCTGGAAGCCCAGAACTTTGCCTTATATTGGCTCTGTTCCTGCACCATGCCTACAGTGGTCTCTGCACAGGGTAAGGGAATTTATTAGATAAATGAAGGCAAGAGTTAGAATGTTTTCTTTGCAGTAGTACCACCTGGGAAAAGTTTGTGGTCTTTCTTAAACTCAAAAGTGAATGTGGAGCTAAGCCTCACACACACATTTGGAACAGATTCTTTGTACTTGGCCTTAAACATTTTAGAACATCTAGAAATGGAAACAGTATACAATTGACCCTTGAAAAATGTGAGGATTAGGTGTGCTGACCCCCACCTTGCACAGCTGAAAATTAACATATAACTTTTGATTCCTCCAAAACTTCTCTTCTAATAACCTACGGTTGACCAGAAGTCTTACCAATAACATATGCAGTCAGTTAACACATATTTTATATGTGTTATAATATACTATATTCTTACAATAAAGTAAGCTAGGGGAAAGAAAATGTTATTAAGAAAATCATACAGTGGGGCACCTGGGTGGCTCATTCGGTAAAGTGTCTGCCTTTGGCTCAGGTCATGATCCCAAGGTCTTGGGATGGAATCCCCGAGTCAGGCTCCCTGCTCAGTGGGGAGCCTATTCCTCCCTCTCCATCTGCCTCTCCTCACCCTGCTTGTGTGCTCTCTCCTGTGCACCCTCTCTCAAATAAATAAATAAATAATTTTAAAAAAGAAAATCATATGGTGAGAAAAAAATACATTTATAGTACTGTTCTATATTTATTTAAAAAAAAAATTCTGTCTGTAAGTGGACCTACACAGCAAAACTCATATTGTTCAAGGGTCAACTGAATATGAAGGCCAAGATCCAATTTCCCTTTTGTGAAGCCTAAATTCTTGATTTCTTGATCAGCTTTCTTTATTAAATTCTAAATTTCTTGATCAATCAGCCATAACTCAATAGACCAAAATCAAGGAATGAGAAGGAAAGTGAGGATAACTTTGAACATGACTTTAAGGAGCTTAATATGATGGCAATGATGCAGCCAATGTCTCAGTGATAAGAGCTATGAGCTTCTCCAAACTTCCCACCAAACTACAGGGAACATATGAATCTTACCCTCTTATGTGTGTGCTTATCAGGAGCGCACACTTTCAGAGCATTGTTCTGTGTATGAGGACATACCATAAAGAAAAAATACAGTCCTTTCACCTGAGGAATCTGACAATCTAATAAGAGTGTATCAGTCAGCTTTTACTGTAGGAACAAACAATCCCAAATTCTCAGTGACTTAAAATCAAAACCTTTACACTTGGTCATGTCACATGATGATGTTAGCCAGCTGCCTCTTCTCTGGGCTCAGCTGGCCTCTGGGCTTCCATATGGGATCTCATTCCAGACCCCAGGTTGAAGAAGCATCCAGCAGGTAGGCCATGTTCTTCTCATGGCAGGGGACAGATGTTCAAAAAAGGGACAAAAGAGCATAATTTAGGCTTTTGCTCAGAATGGCTTATATCACGGCTACTCAATTTCCAGGGGCCAAAGCAAGTTGCATTGCTATCTTTGTTCAAAGGATAATGGGACACAAAAGTATACTGTACCTATGAGAAGCAAGGGTGAACAAACAGTGCAGTCTAACACAGAGACTGAGGGGTTTTGTATTAGCAGAAATAACTACAGTAATTACTCTAGTACAGAAATTCTTAATTAGAGATGCATATGGTTGAGAGTCACCCATGCTTCAGTGCATTAAAAAGGAGAATCAGATTAGATACAGTAGCTAGGTTCCACTGTAGAAACTTCCTAAGGAAGGTGTCCCATCTCCACATGCATTTAGTTAATGGTAGAACTGTAGAGTGTGGTCAGGAAGAGATAGCATACCTTGGAATTCTCTCACCAAAAAGATGAGGACATGATACACACAGTAACTCAAGTTAAGGCCCTACTATTACCTGTCATTCAGTCCAAGAAGGTAGCTTCATCATGGAAGATGATCACACTGAGATGGTTTTGCAGGTGTCGTAAGCTTTGCAGGTGGCTTCATGCTTATACATAAGGCTAACAACTGTGTCTTGTGTTCCCCGGGTCACCAACAGTATAGCTCTTTTTGGAGCTTAAAGGAAGGGCTAATCCAGCCTGTCAGCCTTTCTCCTGGAAAATTGTCTATGCAACTTTTAAATAATAAAAGTGAACAAGTGCCTCGTGCTAGTTTGGTTGATATCATTCAGGAAGATGTCAGCAATCTCTCCTACCACTCCAAACCTAGACAAAGTCCATTTCATAGATCTTTTAGGTGTATTCTTTCATATTTCAGCAGAACTAGAAAGAGTTGCCTCTGTCTGTTGCCCTCAATTCTTGTCTTCTCATCCTCTCTCAAGTCCTCATCAGTCAGGCTTTCTCCGCTATTACTGCAGTAAAACTGCAGTGATTTCCATGTTACCAGATCCAGTGGTTAGTTCCCTGGTGCCATTGTATTTGATCTAGCTGTAGGACTGGATGCAGCTGATCATCCCTTGTCTTTGAACCACCATCACCACTTAGCTACCAGGACACTGTTCTTTCTTCGTTGGCTTTTCCTTGTCAGAATCACTTGCTGATTTCCCCTCACGTTCTCATCTGCTTAGCTTCGGAGAGCTGAAGGTTCAGTCCTCAGACCTCTTCTCTATCTCAGGGATACTTAGTTTCTGAGTATCTGGCATTAAATATCCTGAGCCTTCTGGCATTAAACATCTCTTATAGGTCTTCTAATAACTGCGAACTCTATGTACCAGCTCAGACCTCTGTTCTAAGCTCCAGACTTTTATACCTCCCTGCTTATTCCAGCCCTCTTATTTGATGTCTAAGCATCTCAAACTTACCACATCCATAACAGAACTTCCCGTCTTCCCAAAGCCTTTCCTGTGTTGGTCAATGTCAACCTCATCCTTCCAGTTACACAGGCCAAAAATCTTGGACTTATTGCTTTCTCTCATCCTTTATAGGCAGTCCGTCAGGAAATTCTCTTGGGCATACCTTCAAGAAACTCCCTCTTTCTTACCACCTCCAGCACCAGCCACCTCTCACCTTGATCGTCACCAACATCTCTCACCTTGATCGTTATAGTAGCTTCCTAATTGGATTCTCTGCTTCCATGCTTACCTTTTGCCACAGCTTAATCTCAACACAGTAGCCAACGTGGCCTTTTTGAAATACAAATCCTCGTAAAATACACGTCACAGTTGTGCTCAGAGCCCTCCAAGTCTCCCCTCACTCACTGATGAGCGACAGAGTCCCACAGGGCCCTACACGGTCTCACTGCTCTCCTCTCTGAAATCATCTCCCTCCCCCCTTCCCTTCTGTCTGTCCCATCTTGCCAGCCTCGTGACCTCCTTGCCATGCTTCCAACACTCCAAACCCACTACCAACATGGAGCCTTCACGCTTGCTGCTTCTTGTGTCCACAATGCCCTTTCCCCAACTCTCTGCTGGGCTGGCCTGCTCACCTGGTCAGTCTCTACAGAAGTGTCATCTTACCAGAGAGGCCTGCTCTCACCATCTATTAAGATACTTGATGCTTAGAGACTTTTCATGGGACATGCTTTCCCTACGTTCTGAGTTTTTGTAAGACTAGCTCTTTCTCAGTTAAAAGCATCATTTCTGGAATCACACAGAATAGAAAACAACTATTAAACAAGGGTTTGCTTCCTAATTGAGAAATGAGAAGAGACATAAAACCCTTTCTTCCTATTGCTTCTTGGTCAGATTAGAACTGTTTCTTGAAAACAAATCAACACCAACCAGCCAACAAGTATCTGTTGATTGGATACGAGATAAAAGGTGCCAGGAGAGACAAGACAAAGTGGTTTTGAGCAAGAGCTCTTGAATCAGACTCTCTGGCTTCTGCACTGACTCACTCTGTGACCTTGAAGAAGTTACTAAGACTTTCTGTGCCTTAGCTTCCTCCTCAGTAAAACGGAAATAACAGTAGAAACTATTTCATATGGTGGTAGTAAAACTAAAGGAGTTAATGCATACAAAGCCCTTATACAGCATCTTGCCTTATAGTAAGTGCTCAGTTAAATGGTAGCGGTTACATCACAGTGTACCCCATCACATGATATTATGTGAGGCATGTAAAATGCAAGTACATGACAAAATCCCTATCAAGACAAAACAGATATACTTTATTTTTTTAAGATTTTACTTATTCGTTTTAGAGAGACAGGGAGAGCACAAGCAGGAAGGAGCAGAGGGGAGGGAGAAAGAATCTGAAGCAGACTCTTGAGCGCAAAGCTCAATCCCACGACCCTGAGATCGTGACCTGAGCCCAAACCGAGAGCTGGGTGCTTAACCGACTGAGCCTCCTAGGCACTCCAAAATACTTTACACTTGAAATAGTAAAGAACATTTAAGAGTTAAATAGCTACATGAGACCAAAAACTACTAGAGAGGCATTATATGTAGGAAAGTGAAGTAGACCCAAGGGGTGGGTTTCCCAGGGACTATGGCAGCCCAGAAAAGCTTTATGAGGAGACGGTATTTGAAACAAGCCTTAAGTTTCTGGTAGAAGATGTAAGGATGGAGATGAAAGGCCATTCGGGGTGAAAACCTCATTCTTTTGGGTCACAGCCCAGACCAGCACATAGGTCTCTGCATGGACCAGTCCACCACCAAAGAGGATGCAGTGAGAACCGGGTGATGCAGGTCAGCACAGAGCAAACCGCAGTGGGTCCCGGGTGCCAGGACAGGAAGGCGGTTTTCTAAATAGAATCAGTTCTTTCCTCTCCACTGGAAGCATTCAAAAGACTGCATTGCAGGGAGACAGCAAAATGCCTCGGGAATCTCCTCCAAGAGTATCAGAACAGATGGCAGATCTTGGACTCCAGGAAGGTTCGGTGACCCACCCTGGACACAGCTAGCTGGTGGCAAAGCTGGGGTCAGAAGCAGACCAGAGCAAGCTCCCCTCTCCCACTCTGGCCAGCTTCCCTCTGGAGGCCAGGTCCAGGGCAAGCCACTCTCTGAGCACTCCACCAGAGACCTCACACTGCACAACACCTACCACACTGCTTTTAGTGCTATTGAGAGAGTGCATTCTTGACCCAAAACTTCCTGCTGCAAAAGTTAAAAACTCACTGGAGTGCCTAAGTATCCAGGTGAACCACACTCATCCCATGATGCAGTTTTTCCCCCAAAAATGGCTTTTCCCCCCTCCTGGGGATTAGTAACTGTGAAATTGGCCACACTGAATAGCAAACACTGCCAGTTAATCAGACCCATTGGGGGCATGTTAGAGCTGCTAAAAACAACTTTTTGGAGTGTTTTTACACTTTGATGCTTCAAAAGCAGTTATGCCATCCTGCCTAGAATTTGCTCTTCGGTAAGGTGGGCCACAGTGGATTTGCAGTCACTGTTACTGCTCCCAGGACAGGGTTCCCAGGGGGTGCTTGCACTGCTAGGGAGGACGAGGGCTCAGGTACCAGAGATGGTCCCAGCAGCAGCTCCCTGTCTGTATTTAAGGACACTTCACCATTCCAGATTGGATGAGGGAAAGCCTGTATAGAGCTGATATTTGTAAATCTGAAATTTACAGATTTTGAAACCTGTGTCCCAGAGTAGACCCATTAGAGCAGAGGCTTGCATGCACATTGTCCTCTCCCCACCCCCTGCTCTTTCCTCTGCCCATGTCACCAACTTCCCAAACCTCCCTTTCTTCTGGTTCATGTGGCAATCCCATAATGTGTCAGCATGTGAGGCAGCGTGCTGCAGGTGAGGCAGGAGAGCTCAAGCCTGAAGTGGACAGAAGACTCAGACTCCAGCCCTGCTGTCCCACCCACCTAGCTCAGGGACTTTGGGCAGGTCGGTTTGTTCTGGATGTCTGTTCTATCTGTGACTTGAAGGGCCTGACCTGCCTAGCCTCTGCATCTCTTTACCCCTTCCACATGCTCTTCCACTCTACACCAGCCCGCGGCCCTCGCCAGTAGCAGGCCTCTTTCTCCACTTTCTGCTTTCTCTTCCCTTTCATTTTCTTAGACTTGGCCCTCTTCTCCCCCTCACTTTATAATTTGCTTTCTCTTCCTTTTCATCCCTTTTGTCCCAAGGGGATCTTTAATCCCTAAAGGGATCTAAAACCAAAATGAGGGACCTTAAACCACTTACGAGGCTGCTTGATACAAGGACAGGGGCAGGTGCCTAAGTCCATCCCTCTCTCTACTTCTCCTTAGGAGGGACCAGAAGCTCCCCATCCCACTACCCATCCCATACAGAAGTCCTGTCTGCAGCATCTTCTAGGTCCCTCATCTGCCACTTTCTTTTACTAAAACAGGAAACCTTGTTCTCTGCATTCCTTTCATGGTGCCATTCCTGAGGAACATCTGAGTGGGAAAGGACTTTAGATATCTGATCCAACCAAGTTTCCATTTTACAGATGAGAACACTGCAACCAGACATCTTAAATGACCTTCTCAAGGTCACACAGCTCCCTGGTGGCAGGCAGACAAGACTCAATTCCTACACCACCTGTAAGAAGACTGATGGACGTCATGATGGGATGCTTGGATGCTCCAGTTTTGCACAGTCTTTGTGGTTCCCAGAGCTCCCTCACACACATTGGTTCACAGACACCCCAAGAGGGAAGCCTGAGGGAATGTCAGTGCTCCCTCCCACTTTCCTGCTCCAGGCAGCCTGCTGGCTTGCTTGCGTTCACCAACACAGAGCGGACCCTAGGGAGGACAGGTATAAACAGCAGGGCCTCTTAACTTTCCAGACAGGTTGGCTGGCCTGCTTTGCTCTGAGGAGTCTGATGTCAGCTCCCTGGTGTTGGCATTCCTTGCCTACCAGAAACAGAACAGAATTTAGAACAGTGTTCGGCCCCAGCCCCCCAAAACCTGTCATGTTTAAAGCAGATGGGAGTTAGTGCCCATCCTCTCCCATGTCACCCAGCATGATTCTACTACTGCACCCCCTCCTCTGATTTGGGAGCTCTTGATCCTTCTCTTCCGGATGCCCCAGAAGAGGAGGTCAGGGGCACAGTTAAAACCGCAGCCCTGCTGCCAACCTCTCTGTTCCCGGCTTCACATTGCCTCGGTTTCTCTATCTACAAAGTGAGATAGTGATGAATGTTCCATGGATGGGGATGAGGTTTTACCTCTCAAGCTCCAGGAGCTTCTAGCAACAGAGATCCCTTTAAATCCACCTCTTGAAGAGAGATGTTATGGATTGCAATGAGCCAAGTCATCAGGTAGTAAGGAGAGGAGGACGACCCAAATGCAGCAAAACAAGTTATTTTAAACAATGAGCATATTTCAAAAGTTCCAGGCCCTGTTGCCATAGCGTTTCACTGAGAGGTTATTGAATATCAATAACAGTATCTGACTAAACCAAGAAAATCTCTATTATTTGGTGTTGTACGTACACTAGCTTAAAAAAAATAATGACAAAGAATGCATCCAATCACACAATAACTTCTCATATTTACTAAAGGAAAGCACAGACATTCCCCCATGATGAAAATGTCTCTTTTTGATTTAAGAACAAAATGTAGGTGGTGATAAATGGTAGGGTTACCACCAACTAAAAGCAATATTCAGCATCAGTGCAAGGCTTTCAGACAGACTGCAAGGGATTTATTCGCTGATTAATCAGCCCGGTGGTCCAGGAAGGCAGGGACATTATCCCTAATTTATAGATAGGCAAATACAGTCCCAAGCGCTTTTCCCAGAATAATGAACAGAGATGGGTTCAGACTATTTTCCAAGTCAGGAATACTCCCGGTAGTACACAGGTCGCTTAAAAAAAAAAACAAAAACCCATTGGCCAAATGAAGGCACAAAACATGATCTGTGAGATTTATCACACCTCTTATTTCTAGCCAGTCCAAACTGGTTCATGTGAATCAGAAGTAAGCTTTAGACCAATATTTACAACTTGATGTTGTTGATGATGATGGTAATCACAACCAGAAATACGAATTTCTGGAGCATTCATTTTTTTAAGATTTTATTTTATTTTATTTGACAGAGAGAGAGACATCACAAGTAGGCAGAGAGGCAGGCAGAGAGGGGGAAGCAGGCTCCCCGCCAAGCAGAGAGCCCAATGCAGGGCTCAATCCCAGGACCCTGAGATCATGACCTGAGCCGAAGGCAGAGGCTTAACCCACTGAGCCACCCAGGAGCATTCATTTTTAAACATCAATAAGGGATGACTTTGGAAGATGAGGACCAAATCTGAGCCTTTAAGAGGAAGTGAATGAATTTCCTGAGAAAAACAGAGTTAGACACAGCCACACAAGGGGTGGAAGACTCACTGAATAAAAGAGCAGAAGGAAGCTTCATCCACTGACACAGTTCACATGTACATTCCTCTCCCTCCACTATGCTCCCACAGTTCTTTGGACAAAATTCTTAGGAACATTGTCACCCACTTCTGCAATTAGCTGTTTCCATGTCTGCCTCTCCATCTAGCTTACAGCTGTTCATGGGCAGCAACTGCATTTCTTTGTCTTTGTAATATTCTCCAGATTAACAGAGATCCAGAAGGGAGGGAGGAGAAGGAAAACAAGGAACTAACTGTGGATGTGAAGAACTACAGGTGTACACCCGTCACAGACACAGGGGGGAGAGAGTTTCAGAAAGAAGGGAGTAATCAATGGCATCAAACAGACCAATGAAAATAATGACCATGGCAAAGGCATGGGTTGTCCAGTCGGTGACCATAAGTAACCTTTAAAGATGCAAGCTTGGGGGGCACCTGGGTGGCTCAGTGGGTTAAAGCCTCTGCCTTCGGCTTGGGTCATGATCCCAGGGTCCTGGGATCGAGCCCCGAATCGGGCTCTCTGCTCAGCAGGGAGCCTGCTTCCCTTCCTCTCTCTCTGCCTGCCTCTCTGCCTACTTGTGATCTCTCTCTGTCAAATAAATAAATAAAGTCTTTAAAAAAAAAAAGATGCAAGCTTGGTAAGAGTGGTAATGATAGATACAGGCTGCACTATCAAGAGGGAAAAATGAGGCAGAGCTACTCCTTCCTGTAATGTTGCAGGATTGGGTCACAATCATCCAAGTTCTTTCCATAAATCTGTTACATAGCTTTTATTGTTACTGGAAGGAGACACTAGTATATATCACTTCTGCTCCCCAGCAGCACAGTGTAGGTGTATGTCTCTCTGTCTAAAAAAATAAAATAAAATAAAAATTGTGTTTTTATTTTATTTTTTAAAGAAACCTATAGGACGCTGATATTAATTAGTGTGTGTATTTTCTGTATCCAATGCTGACTTCACGCACTTTACGGATCTTTACCTGACAAGAGTGATATAACAAGGATCACCCTACCCTGATGAAAATCCAATACCTGCTTGAGAGCATCTCATACTTCAGCAAGGCCGGGTGAGATTGCCGTGACCTCCCAGGATGACCAACATGCTCTACGGCCTTGCTTCCCAAAGTGTGGTCAGTGGAGCAACAGCTTCAGTATCACCCAGACCTGGTCAGAAATACAGAACTCAGGCTCCGCCCCACATGGCCTGAATCAGAATCGACATTTTAACAGATTCTGTGTTAAATAAATTTTAACGTGTTTTAGAGTTCCTCTGTTAGCCTGACCATACTTACAATAATAATGGTGTTTACTACCAATGACACATTGTTCTGAGTATTGTGAACTGACTTGTTTAGTCCTCACAGCAACTTTGTGAGGTAGGTACTATCATCATCCTTACATTAAGATGAGATCAAATAGCTTGTCCAATGTTACTTGTCTGAGAAGTGGTGGAGCCAGGATTCAGCCTGGTCATTTGGCTCCAGGGGTCCCTATGCTTTAACCACTACACTTCACTGTCTCCCCCTTCCTTTCCTCCCCCACCCTGCAATTAGCAGTGTATTTCATAGGTGCTCAGTAGGTTCACAAGTAAAGGATGCAAAGTTGTGTGTAGTAGCCTGGAGAAAGGCCCTTAGAAGAAGAGCTTTCTACCATCTGGGTATACCAGTTGCTCTTCGTTACAGAGGGGAGCTCCTCTGATAGCATTTCTACCAGGGCAAACTTAGAGACAAGTAGCTGGAGAAGGAAAGCCTCATTCTCAATTCTCCTCCTGCGAGATGTTGGTATTTTATCTAAATTTCTCCAATGTCTGTGTCCCAGGTCCAAGGTGATTCAGGTCTAGGGACAGCATGGGGCTTAATGGGCATGGTAGGGACAATACTCTACTTGAGCACCTGTTTTAATGGAAATATATTCCTTTTGGGCAGCATCCAGTTCTGAGGTGAGGCTGGTGAGGAAGCTTGGAATTGACTCACCATGTAATGACTCTGTTGTTTTCTTTAATTTGGTTAAAAGTTTGTTGGAAAGTACATAAGGCATACCGCACTTTGGTGGGACCAAACTCTCAGTTGAGCATCACCCAGCTAATCAGACTTCTGGATTAAGCAGTATGTTTTTCTGCCCACCATTCTGCAAAGAGGGGATAGCCGGCTTAAATCAAGGAATTGTTTTCTAAACTCCTGGGTGTGGCCTATATTGAGGACAGTCCTGACTCCTCCCTCAGACTTGGACATGGGGATATGACTTCTTGAAAATGCCCTGACATATTGCAGGGTCCTTAGTCAACAACAAAACCACCAGTAACTCCATCAGAAAGTACTGACTGCATCAAGAATGGTGTCTGCCCCATTTTCGAACCTTATCCAAGTTCGAGGTTGGTGGGACATCTCTTTCCATCTAGGCTTCCTGTGTTGGTGGCATGTTATGTGGGGCTGCAAATCCCTCTTCAGTTGTATCAAGTCAATCAAATGCTTCGTGATGAAAGTGGTCTCCAAAAGAGCCAGCAGAGCAGGAGAGGCATACCTCAGAGATATTCGCAGGTTCAGTTGCAGACCACCACAATATGGTGAATATTGTAATAAAATGACCCAAATTTATTTTTTGGTTTCAAACACATATAAAAGTTATGTTTATACTATACTGTAGTCTATTAAGTGTGCATTAACATTATGTCTAAAAAATACAATGTATATACATTAATTTAAAAATAGTTTATTGCTAAAATATGCCAACCATTATCTGAGCTTTCAGCAAGTTGTTGTCTTTTTACTGGTAAAGGGTCTTGCCTCCATGTCGATGGCCACTGACTGATCAGAATGGTGGTTGCTGAAGGTTGGGGTAGCTGTAGAAATTTTTTCAAATAAGATTATGATGACATTTGCTGCATTGATTGACTCTTCCTTTCATGAACAATTTCTCTACAGCTTGTGATACTCTTTGATAACATATTCCACATAATAAAACCTCTTTCAAAATTGGAGTCCATCCTCTCAAATCCTGCTGCTGCTCTATCAGTTTATGCAATATTTCTAAGTCCTTTGCTGTCATTTCAGCAGTCTTCATGGCATCCTCACCAGGAGTAGATTCCATTCAAGAAGCCACTGTCCTTGTTCATCCATGAGAAGCAACTCCTCATCTGTTCAAGTTTTATCACAAGATTGCAGCCATTCAGTCATATCTTCAGGCTCCACTTCTAGTTCTCTTGCTCTTTCTACCACATCTGCAATTACTTCCTCTGAAGTCTTGAAACCCTCAAAGTCAGCAGTGAAGGTTGGAACCAACTTCTTCCAAACTCTTGTTAATGTTGATATTTTGACCTCTTTCTGTGAATCACAGATGTTCTAAATGGCATCTAGAATGGTAAATCCTTTCCAGAAGGTTTTCAATTTACTCTTCCCAGATCTATCTGAGGAATCACCATCAATGGGAGCTGTAGTTTTACAAAATGTACTTCTTAAATTGCAAAACCTGGAAGTTGAAATTACTCTTTGATCCACAGGCGGTAGAATGGATGTTCAGTTAGTAGTCATGAAAACATTAATTTCATTGTATGTCTCCATTACAGTTCTTGGGTGACCAGGTACATTGTTAGTAAGCAGTGATATTTTGAAAGGAATCTTTTTTTTCTGGGCAGTAGTTCTCAACAGTGGGCCTAAAATATTTGACAATCCATATTGTCAACAGACAATGCTGTCATCCAAGGTTTGTTTTTCCATTTATAGAGCAAAGACTATATTTAGCATAATTTTTGTGGGCCATAGAATGGCAAATGAGCATTGGTTTAACTTAAAATCATCAGCTGCATTAGCCCCTAACAGAGTCGACCAGTCCTTTGAAGTTTTGAAGCCAGGCATTGACTTCTCCTTTCTAGTTATGAAAGTCTAGAAGGCGTCTTCCAATATGAGACTGTTCTGTCTACATTGAAAATTTGTTGTTTAGCATAGCCAGCTTCATTAATTATCTTGGCTAGATCTTCTGATAACTCGCTGCAGCTTCTACAACAACACTTTGCTGCTTCACCTTGCACTTTTATATTATGGAGATGGATTCTCTCCTTAAGCCCCATGAATCAACCTCTTCTAGCCTCAGACTTTTCTACTACATCTTCCTTACCTCTCTCAGCCTTCACAGGAGTGAAGAGACTTAGGGCCTTGCTCTGGATTAGGCTTTGGCTTAAAGGAATGTGGCTAGTGATATCTTCTCTCCAGGCCACCAGAACTTTCTTCATATCAGCGATAAGCCTGTTTCACTTTCTCATCATTCATGTGTTCACTGGAATAGCACTTTTAATTTCCTTCAAGAACATTTCCTTTGCATTCACAACTTGGCTGTTAGGTATGAGAGGTCTGGCTTTCAGCCTGTCTCAGCTTTGGACATGCCTTTCTCTCTAAGCTCAATCATTGCTAGATTTTGATTTAAAGGGAGAGAGAGAGACACATGATTCTTCCTTTCACTTAAACATTTAGAGGCCATTGTAGGGATACTAATTGGCCTAATTTCAATATCATTGTGTTTCACAGAACATTTACTAATTAAGTTTGCCATCTTATATAGGTGGGGTTCATGGAACCTCAAAACAATTATAATAGTACATCAAAGATCACTGATCTCACTCATCACAGATGACCATAACAAATATAATAATAGTGAAAACATTGGAAAATTGTGAACATTACCAAAATGTGACACAGAGACACAAAATGAACAAAAGGATGCTGTGAAAATGGCACAAATAGACTTGGTCAGTGCAGGGTTATCATAAACCTTTAATTTAAAAAAATAAATAAATAAATAAAGCAAGCAAGCAGTGTCTACAGAGTGCAGTAGAGCAAAGCACAATAAAACGAGATATGCCCACACAGTTCTGTTGGCCCAGTTCCCTGCCTTCCTTTGCTCTGTGGCTAGGCTGAGGATTATTTCCTCCATTTTACAAATGAGGAAGTTGTCAGGAGAGCCTTTCTCACCGCGCTTCCTGAATTGCTTTCTCTGAAAGTGAAAGTGAGTTCTGCTTCCCCACACTTCAAACAGAAGCAGTAAACTGGTTTCCCAAATCTCCTTCCAGTAATGTCTTTTAAGAGGCAGAACAAAGTCAAGGGAAAAGCATGAGGCAGGACAGGAGAGCCATTGGTCTTTCCTTAGCTGTTCAGGCAACCTTCCTCAACTGGAACTTACAGACCTCTCTGCCTGGACTTGTCTACCTGCCCACTCACTTGGCAAGGTTCTCTTCCTCTTAGGGAAGCCGTCCTCTACCATCCTTGCCAAAGGATGATCCTTGCTGTAACTTGTTCTCTTCCTTTAAATCTCATAACAAGTTTGTAATTATTTATTGATTACGTGATTGTTTGATTCATGTTTGGCTTCCATTACAAGCTCCGTGAGGACAATGCCTACAGACCTCTTATCTACCACTTTATCCCCAACCCTAGCATAACAGGTGGCCCATAAAGCATAGCTTGATAAATACCCTTTGAATGAGTGAAAATTTAAGTAGCAGTTAGGTGATCCCAAAGTCCTCTTCCTGTTCTGACAAACTGTGAGTCTATCTATGAGAAACTTGTACCTCCCACCACCACACTAAACCCAAACCAAACTCTTTTCCTAGTTTAGTGACTCTCATCATTGTTTCCTTATTGATTCTATGATCAGGATTTCTTGATCATTTTTATTGTCTTCTGAGTGCTTGGCTGGAGCCATGGAGTCTGAAAAGTTGGGACATGAAATGTACATCCCTAGCCACCACCACCACCAACAACAAAAAAGCTGTAAGTCAATGCAGAAACTAGACAATGAAATCAGACTAACATTAGCAAAGATCTCCAATTTGGGGGTCTTCAATTATTTCTCCCTTTCCTCTCATTTTACACTAGAATGACTTGAAAGTTGAGTTCAAAAGAAGGAGCATGGGAATAGAGTTTACATGGCCTGTAGGTCTAGCACTTGATCAGACAACCTTTCTGCACATTACTTTTCAGCCCCAGTAACTTTTCATTTTCCTTCTTCAGGCTCTTGCTCACAAAGTCATTTTCAAACTCCCTCCTGATGTGACCCCTGGGGCCCTGTGAAGAACAATTCATCACCAAAGCAGGGCTTAGTGAAGATGCTCTTTTATAAAACAAAAGATTGTGATATGTCCTCAGCCTTGTATCCATCACAGTGGACCCATCTCATAATGGGTGTGGAAGCCTGGGCATTTTCAGGCTAATCTCAACACTGTCTTCAGGAAAGATGCCAGGTTTTGCCTTCCATAACTGAATGATGGTTCCTCTTAATCTTTTAAGGAAAAACGGGATGTTTTATGTACTCAGATCCTCTAAGCCTTTCCTAACCTGAAATTTTCAGTTTGGACCCCTAAAGTTATGCAGGCAATTGTCCAGGGCTTAACAGCAACATGAGAGAGAGAAAAGGAAAAGCCATATACACCAACTAAGCCCCATCTCTGTCCTTTTCTTAAATTCAGCATTGGATGGTGGCACTTCCCAAAGTCCCGTCTCCCTGGGAGGTCTGGCAGCAGGCATTTTGGGAGATTTTCCTTCCACCAAGAGGTCACCTGACATGAACTGCAGATTATCAGACACTGGATTTCTAGATCATATATTTAATCCCTGTGTGGAACTATATGTTCCAAATTTTCTGGTATAGTTCTCATATCAAACATTGTCCCCATAAGTATACGTATATTTGTCAGCTCTTATAACCTGATGTGAGGCTAGGAAAATAGACTCATCCTGTTTGTGAGCCTTTACTGATCTTGTGTTCACAGGACATTTTCCAGCAGTTGCTTCACCTAGGTAAGCCTAATGCCCATTTGCTTCCACCAACATGAGCAGCCAGCCCTGAAGAAGGGCCTAGCAATTGCTTATCTGCCATAAGCATGGCTTATCTGAGAAGAACACTTGGGTGGAGAAATGCTGATGTGTTTTCCAAATTAGAGCTTGAGCTAAAGGAGCCATTTCTGGGACAGCTGTGAGCCAGTTCCAAAGAGAAGATATTAAGCATCCGGGGCTTGAAAGCCAAATTCTGTATGATGGACTGGAAAGAAAGCATTCTGGCCCAATATTTCATACACCAGCCTGACTTCTGCCATCCCAGGCTGGCTATGAGGAAATCAGGCAGGCACGAGATGCCTTTCCTGGACTGGCCTTGGAAACATCTGGGCTCTCCTGGAAGCAGGGAGTAGGCTCCCCACCTTCGCTGCAGATGTTGGAAGCATGTGTTAGTGCTTTACAGACACAGAATTTAGAGACTGAGAGCCACATCGTAGGTGGTACGGGGAAGCCTCTAGCACAATGGCAAAGCCCACAGGCTCTGGGCTATGCATGGCCCTGTACCCCACATCATTCACCAGCTGTGTACCTACTGGAAAGTCATTTAATCTCTCTGGGATTCACTTTTCTCATCTGTAAAATACAGTTAATAACAACACCTACTTCAGGACACCTGGATTGTTAAATGCCTGCCTTTAGTTCAGGTCATGATCCCAGGGTCCTGGGATTGAATCTACCTTTGGGCTCCTTCCTCAGCAGGAAGCCTGCTTCTCCCTCTGCCTGCCCCTCCCCCTGCTTGTGCTCTCTCTCTCTGTCTCTGTCTCTGACAAATAAATAAAATCTTTAAAAAAAAAAAAAGCACCTACTTCATAGGTTGTTGCCAGGAGGAAATGGAATAATCCAAGTAGAATGTTGAGAGCTGCACCTGACCCATGGTAATATCTTCAGAACAGCTTAACAAGGAAATAGGGGGCTTTGGTGTGCCCAAGCAATTCTTCACCCCATGGCCCACAAAGCACCTCCTCCAAGAACATGTTCAGTCAATGCCTGGACACATCTGAGGATGGAGAGCCCACTACTTTTTTTTTTTTTTTAATTCATTTGACAGAGAGGGATCACAAGTAGGCAGAGAGGCAGGCAGAGGGGGGTGGGGGAGAAGCAGGATCCCTGCTGAGCAGAGAGCTCTATGCAGGGCTCCATCCCAGGACCCTGAGATCATGACCTGAGCCAAAGGCAGAGGCTTAAACCACTGAGCCACCCAGGCGCCCCAAGCCCACTACTTTTTAAAAAAATTTTTTTATTTAAATTCAATTTAGTTAACATAGAGTGTATTATTAGTTTCAGGGGTAGAATTGAGAGATTCATCAGTTGCATATAACACCCAGTGTTCATTAGTTACCCATCTCCCACCCCTCCAGCAACCCTCAGTTTGTTTCCTAGAGTTAAGAGTCTCTTATGGTTTATTTCCCTCTCTGATTTCATCTTATTTCATTTTTCCTTCCCTTCTCCTATGCTCACCTGTTTTGTTTCTTAAATTCCACATATGAATGAAATCATATGGTATGTCTTCCTCTGACTGACTGACTTATTTGTTAGAATAATATCCTCTAGTTCCACTCACGTCATTGCAAATGGCAAGATTTCATTCTTTTGGATGGCTGAGTAAGATTCCTGTGTGTGTGCATGTACCACATCTTCTTTATCCATCCATCTGTTGACAGACAGACATCTGGGCTCTTTCCATATTTTGGCTATTCCACTACCTCTTAAAACTTCCCACTCCACTTCAAATAGGTCTGGTTTTTTGAAAGTTTTCATTTCTGTTGAATCTAAATCTTTCTTGGAAATTTCCAAGCTAGTCCTGGTTCCATGTGTATGGTTATATCAAATTCATCTAACTCCTCTTCCTCAAAATAGCAATTTAAATAATGTGAAAATCATTTATATCACCCTCCCTGCCTGTGCCTTTCCCATTCCGTGAGACTTATCTTTTCCTGACAATACATCTTCAGTTTCATCTAAAGATTATTGAATGACATTGTCTCCAATTCTTTCATCATTGTGGTTTTTATTTTTTAAGGCAGCCTGTGCTTACAAATGTGATTTAGCTCCATGTGCATTGAGTCACTACTATGTGCTGAGATACAAAGATGAGAAGATGGAATGAGGCTGCAGGGAATGGTGGAACAGCATATGCTAAGATAGGAAGGCATGAAGCCAGAGAACTTCAGACAGTTCAGTGTATTCCTGGAATTTAAGGTGTAAACTGGAATTGGATGCAATGAAACTACAAAAGGAGACAAGTGGGTTTTACCTATAGGTGATGAGAGTCATCGAAGGACTTTTCATCAGTGGGGACAAGACGCTCTGGTTTGTGCTTTAGCATGAGCTTTCTAACTGCAGCAAGAAGATCGAACAAAACTGGACATAAAGAGACATTAACTGAATGAAGAACACCAAGAGGATAAAGAAGAAGAAAACAAGTCATGAACAAAAATGTCCAAAATATATGCCAAAGGCTAAGAGTGGTTATCTCTGGGTAGTGATTTCCTTCTTCTTTTTGCTTTCCATGTTTTGCAATTTCCCTGTCATAGGTATTTTCTATTTTCTCTATGATTTTCTATTTTCCTATAATACATGATTTTTCGTATATTAGTTATATAGTAAAAATAAGTCATTCTTGTCAAAATCAAACTGTGTGACTTGGTAACCAGTTAGAGGGAAGAGCTTCAGGAATCAGTTTCTGGCCTGGGTGCTCAGGTGGGTGGTACAGCCCCTGGCTGAGATAGGGGCAGGGGAACAGAGCAGTACTTCAGAACTCTGACAGCATGCCTGATGGCAGGAAGGAATCCCACGGGCTGCTGTGGCTTCCTTTTGCCCTCTCTGTAGCCCTACTAGTTTCTGCCTGAATTTGCGGCCCCTGAAACCTACTTGTCCATTCCCATCCTTACCTGTACAGCAGACTCCATTGCAGCAAAGGTCATCAGAGCACCGTGATTGCAAGAGCATTTACTTAGATTGAAAGTTGTGTCCCTCCTTCAGTAAATACTCACTGAGTGCCTTCCGCGGGCTCAACACCAAGCTGGGCATCAGTTCTACACTGGTGAAAAGAGCAGGCAGTTCCTTTCTTTACAAAACTCATCCCAGTGTGAAGGACAGATAAAAATGCATAAAAAACACTTACTGGACATATAATTCCGAAGTGAGACTAATGCTCCAAAGGAAGGGAAATGGTTCCAAGGAGATATATAAGAGAGGAAACTTCTCTGTCTGGGAGCTTGGGGAAGGATCCGCAGAAAGAGAGATGTTTGGGTTGAGAGATGAAGGCTACATAGGAGGTAACCATGGGAAAGACTTCCAGGCCGAGGGAACAGCAGGCTTCTCAGCCCTGTGGCTGGGAGGTGCAGGCATACCTTGTTTGATTGCACTTCACACTGTTGTGCTTCCAAATGTTACTTTTTTTTTTTTTTTTTACAAATTGAAGGTTTGTGGCACCCCTGCATCCAGCAAATCCATCAAGCCATTTTCCCGGCAATGTTGTGTCTCTGTGTCACACTTGGGTTATTCTCACAATGTTTCAAACTTTTTTTATTATTTTATGTGTTATAGTGATCTGTAATCAGTGATTAGGACGCACTGAAAGCTCAGATGATGGTGAGCATTGTTTTGCAAGAAAGTATTTTGTAATTAAGGTGTGTGTGTTGGTTTTTTAGAGATAATGCTATTGCACACTTAACAGATTCCAGCATCATGTAAACTTAACTTTTACATGCCCTTGGAAAGACAGACATGCACTTGATTTGCTTTACTGCAATATTCCTTTCATTGCCATGGTCTGGAAATGAACCCTCAAGATCTCTGAGATCGGCCAGTATGGCATATTTGAGGCCAAAAGAAAAGCTGTTTTGACCAGGAGCACAGAAAGTGAGGGGCAGGGGATGGGAGTGGATGGAGAAATAGATAGGGGTCCAGCCCCTGTGCCACACTGAAGGGCACAAGAGAGACTCTGGTCTTTATTCTAAGAGCAGCACCTCTGGCCACGGCACAGAGGAGAGGTTTCCATTCTGTGTATCCCACCACTTTCTCACCAGCCCAGGCTGTGGAACCGAAGGCCTGATAACAAAGCTCCCTGGTGGCCTGGGTAGGCGGCATTGGGAGACCTCACTCCCCCTTTAGTGAGTAGCCCTTAGAGCGCTCCCCTGCTAGCAGACCCCTCTGACACTTGCTTTGCAGTTCAGTTTGCAACTTCTTCCGTGGCTTTGCATACTTTACCACTAATGTGTGTACAACTTGCTAATTAATGAAATCATTTGGATCTGAAAACATCTTGTTCTAATGGGAGGCTGCAAGGCACTCTCATTAATTCACAGGTAAAATTATTCCAGCTTTTCTCTTCTTTTATTTTTTTTCCCCTCTCCCCATCTTGGCTTAATAACTGGGGAGAAATCCTCTAATTAGCCTTGTGAAAAACCACTCCACCAATCACAGGACACCAGTGGCTGCCTTGGGGCCTGGGGAGAGGGTGACCCAGACTATGTTTATCCAGTGCAGAAGGAGGGCTGTGGGTGAATACAAAGGTGAAACTCCCAATGCACAGAGCAGGGGAAGGATATCCACAGCTGGTGGACCACATCAGGTGGAGACGCTCAAAGTGCCCTGTGTGTTGTGATGCACAGGTGGGTGTCCTATCATATAGATGTCAAAGGCAGCCACAGGGTTTTCTGCACAATTGGCCTCCATGTAAGGAAGGAGAATCTGCCCTTCTCCCCTTCTCTCCTAGGGGATGAAGACTTGGTGTACTCACTGTTGACAGAAAGCTTTCTTGGAACTGGGGGTGATTTGGGGGTGACTTGCTGGTAACTCTCCACCATTTTGCAAATGAAAACTTGTAACATCCCTTTTAAACAAAGAGCATTCTTGGTGTCATTTATGGTTGAGCTTATAAGTTAGGGGGCCATCAAAAACAAACAAAATCTTGCCATTTGCAACAACATGGATGGGACTAGAGGGTATTGTGCTAAGTGAAATAAGTCAACCAGAGAAAGAAAATTATCATATGATCTCACTGAAACGTGGAATTTAAGAAACAGGGCAGAGGATCATAGGGGAAGGGAGGAAAAAAATGAAACAAGATGAAGCCAGAGAGGGAGACAAACCATAAGAGACTCATAATCATGAGAAACAAACTGAGAGTTGCTGGAGGGGAGGGGGGGTGGGGGGATGGGGTAACTAGATGATGGACATTGGAGAGGGTATGTGTTGTAGTGAGCACTGGGTGTTATAGAAGGTCTGTGATAAATCACAGACCTCTACCCCTGAAACAAATAATACATTATATGTTAAGTAATTGAATTCAAATTTTTTAAAAAATAAAAAATTCTGTTTTACTTACAGTCCCTCCAACTATCCTTATCCTAACACACAAACTTTTTTTTCAACATTCTTAGATGATGAACATTTTGACCAAGAAACTATTTTTAAAGTAAAGTATAAATAAACATACTATCATTTCCAAATGCTGTCCAAAGACATCAGGGGAATTTATTCTAGATGTATTAGCCCTGCCTGTAACTATAAATTAAACATGTCCTGAAATCTTGAAAAAATATTTTTAAATTAAATTAAATTTTTAAAAAAGTTTAAAAAGAGAGAGAGAAGGCAAGAAAAAAATATAAGTTAGGGGGTCCTTTTTCCCATAAGACAGCAGTATAAGCCTATAGACTTTTGGAGTGCACCGACAAGACTCATGTGCTAAATAGGATTTTTCACTTACTTTTTTTTTTTCCTGACAGGATCTGGGTACTTTCAGTTTTTATTGTGGTAATGTATCCATATCAAAATTTGCCATTATAACCATTTTAAATATATGGTTCAGTAGCACTAAGTATATTCACATTGTGCAATCATCACCACCATCCATCTCTGGAAGTTTTTCATCTTCCCAAATGGAAAGTACATACCCATTAATCATGAACTTTCACTGGGGTTTTTGAATAGAAGGCTATAATGTTCTTCAGATTTGGGTCCTGAGGGAAAGGGGCCTGGTCAGAAATCTGTAGGAAGAAAGGTCCACTCATGTAGTCTTTAGAGAGAAGCCCACAGAGGTCTCACCACCTACATGTATCCTGAGATATGAATCAGTTTCAACAAAGGAAGTTCCACCCTCCCAAATGCCTGGCAACCAGATTTGTGTTTTCCTGCAGATGGGTCAGCCATTGGCTCTAGTAATCTCACCTTGAGTGATAAGCAAGTCTTTGCAGGGCTCTCTCTAGTCAAAATTAACTCTCGGGGCACCTGGGTGGCTCAATGGGTTAAGCCTCTGTCTTCGGTTCAGGTCATGATCTCAGGGTCCTGGGATCCAGCTCCATATCGGGCTCTCTGCTCAGCAGGGAGCCTGCTTCCTCCTCTCTCTCTGCCTGCTTCTCTGCCTACTTGTGGTCTCTGTCAAATAAATAAATAAAATCTTTTAAAAAAATTAACTTTCACTATAGTGAGATGCTGGTCTGGGACAAAAAGAAGTTAGGATGTTAGAAAATTGGATAGTTCTGGATAAAACAATATGTCATTCCCCTTAGAAGCACGGCATCTGCCAGTCCTTTCATTTGGATGTACCTCTGAGAAAGATCTGGAGTCAGGCCAACCTAGATATCAATCCCTACTCTGTCACTCACTGACTGTGTGACCTTAAGCCTCACTTTCCTCATCTAAAAAATGGGGCTTGTGATACATCACTGGTAGAGTTGCTAAGAAAATTGCATGAGATTACATCAGTATGGCATCCAAGATAGCATTTGGTTCAATAAATGGAAACTGATGTGCTCACTATTACCGTCTGATTTTGTCATTATAGGCCTCCAGGTGGTTCTGAATTCCATTATCAAGGCTATGGTGCCCCTGCTGCATATTGCCCTGTTAGTGCTGTTTGTCATCATCATCTACGCCATCATAGGCCTGGAGCTCTTCATGGGGAAGATGCATAAGACCTGCTACAACCAGGAGGGCATAGCAGGTAAGGGAAGATACCCAGTGGTCAGCTCTCAAGAAGCTTCCCTGGCTTGTTGCTACTTTCCTTATACGGGGTGAACAGCCACCACATGACCAGTGGTGCTAGGGAAGGCCTCCTCCATTCAAGTACTCATCTTTCCATTCTGTGGAATGAGAGGCAGAGGTTGGTATTCTTTTCCTCTCATTTACTTTCTTTCTAATAAAATAGGTCTCTGTTAAAACAGCTAATTGCAAGTTTCCGTCCAGCACTACTAAACAGTTAGATGAGCTGTGTGAATCAAGAAACATCACCTAGACAACCTGGAATATTTGAATTTAAGAATCAGAACTGATGTAGTGAGCATGTATATCTCTGTCCATTGGTCCTTCAGTGTCACTTGTCATCCAAAGCCCTTTCATGAAGGCAGATTTGCCAGCAGCCAGTAGATGCCTCCATCACAGCCCTGGGTTCTGTGCACCCTTCAGGGTTGATCTTGGGTCCTCTGTGCCATGTTATCTGCTTCTCTCTTCATAGGCCTGACAGATGCTGGCCCCCTGTCACTGGGTGGGGCAGAGGGGAGGCTTCTTGAGACTTCTCTCCCCATGGTCTTTCCATAAATCAATATATTTAACAAGAAATGCTGAACCATAGGCACTTGTCTGAATAGGACTAAAATTTTGGCTTGTGGGATATACTACAAACTGTTGTCTTAGGTTACTAAAATCTCAGTGGTGCCTTTAAAAAAAATAATTTAAACGGGAATTGACAGAACTTTTCAACAGACATGTAAAGTAGTTTAACACAAAAACTTGTTGAAAAAAATACTTCCCCCCTAAAGGGGTTAGAAGTGTTAAATTTATGTGATTGTTTTTTCCAGCAACCAGATCTTTCATCTTGGTTTTTGACATCTTGGTAGAGAAAGGGGGGGACATCTGTCTGAAGTTTTAAAAGATAAAAGATTTCTCTCCATCTGTACTGCTTCTCCTTCCCATTTAGCCTAGGCATTAAATTAAATTTGACCCCTCTTACTTTAGGACGGTGAAGAGGGAAAGATCTGCACAACAAGGAATGACATAGGCTATTCATATTCAGAAATCAAAATAGAGTACCTGATCTAGATGGTCTGATTTAACTGGGTGGATTGACTGGGTATTTGTAGTTTCTAGATCACCACTACATGACCATAGTCCTAAAACAACAACAAAAACACCATAAACCTATGATCACAAATTCACACCATTGTTTTTACTTTTTTGATAAGGAGTCTATTTAAGAAACCATTTTTTCACTCTGGAAAGAACTTCCTAATTCTTTGGGCCATAATTGTATAAAATAAACTGTCATATTTTAAACATAAGTTCTTTAATATTAGAACAGATCTTACCTTCAGTTAAAATTCTGAGATTTCCAGCTTGCTTAGAGGAATACCAAATAATGCAATGCATAGTATTTTCCCCTTGAATTAATCCTTTTTGTTCAGTTTAGTCTATAGCCAGCCCTGAATCAAGAAATTTATGTTAATTGTGTAGCTTTTTTGTTAGAGCTCATTCTAAGTCCCACTTAAGAGCTGGACTGTTACTCTCTAAAGTTTATGCAGTAGTATTGAAGTGATCAGTGACTCTTTAGACTCAAACTCTTCAGGCTGTCACAAGGAGGTTGAGTGTCAAAGACCCCAAAAGCGGGTGTGTGTGATGGTGTGGCTCTCACCAACAGCATACCAAGAGGCAGAAAGAGAATGAGATGGTGAAATTCTGCCATAGAGCTAATGATAGCAACCTTATCCTGCAACCAACCACATACCTGGGGAGCACTGTTCCCAGAGCTGCACATGGCTTCCATCATCCTGCTGGGAAAACAGCAAAAGTACATTTTTCACCGGTGGCAAGATCCTCTAAGGACCTGTGCTAACAAGCAACCCTGAACGTTGAAAGTCACTGGGCTTTGTTGTCAGACCTGCAGTGGCCTCAACCAGCAAGAAAATGATGGGCACAATAAACAAAGGAGACACAGGATAGGACACTCTTCTCTGAACTGCAGCTGCACAGTCTGGTGAAACAGCTGCCAATAGCCTGCCAACGCTTATAGCAGCCTCTTCACTCTTAGGATAAAGACCAGAACTGGCCTCACCAATTGGAGTGGCCTTTTGTTTTCCATTATTGATTTTAAAAACAAACAAACAAAAAACGGGACTAGGAGAAATTCTTGGGACATTGCCTTCGTCCTACCAGAAGATGCATCAGATTATTTAGTGGTGGGTTTACCTTCACCCTACAAGCCAAAAGGGAAGTTAGCTGCCATGGTGAAAAGGACCATCAGCCTGGGGAGCCAGAGTGTCAGAGGACAGACACTGAGAGAAGTGTTCCAGAGAGAGGAGCCATGCCAGCTCCAGGAAGGTGACCTCACTCTGTGTGGAGCCAAGCTCCCTGCTGGGAAGAGGGGCTGAGGACACCTGGTTGTAGAAGCCTCTTCACTCAACACTCTGCAATCAGGAGCTCATGGAGCTCCTCCTTCCTAAATCTGCCATCTGATGACAAATCCAGGGCCTCACTCTATCCCTCCCAACAGAACATGAAACCACAGTCATCAGAGCCTCTTCCTCCTACATAGTGACTAAACTAATGAGAAGGAAAAAAAAAAAATGGGAATCTGGACATACTCCATGCAGCCATAGAGAAGGAGACCAAAAACCTGCAATCTTTGAAACCAACCCCCATGTTGGTTTTGGAGAGTTTTATACCACCTTTGGAATGGGTGAGGTTTTTCATAAATCTCAGACTTTGGGTTGAATTACCATATTTTTCTGCCAATTTAGATTATACAAAAGTGCTTGTGAGCCCTTGTGATAATGGAATTTAGATCAAATTCTTCTTGTTGCACTCTAAGACTATTTCTCAGGCTGGGAATTTTATGTGCTTGTAGATTGTAGGACACATCAGATTTTGAGCCATGCTTTGGCTAAAGAAAGCTCTGGAGCTGGCTGGGTGGACCATTATTCAGCCTGTAGCCTGCCCTTCCAGTTCCCTGTAGAGGTGGTCTCTGAAGAGGCAATTTTTCTCTAATCCCAGAGGCATCTGCAAGGCGCCTTCCTAGTTCCTCAACAGACACATCACCATATGCCGGCACCTTTTGTTTCTGGCTGTCCCATCTGTTTGATGGCACTCTGAGCCAGGCCACTCTGAATCGCTCTCCCAAGCACATTAATTACCCCTGAGACTGGCAAAGAATTGGTTGGTTCAAACCTAGAAATGAAATCACTCTCATTGTATTCACTCCTTAAAGTTGGGTCCTAAAAAAGTAATTGATTTTGACTTTGGTGATTTCTCCTTGGAACCCCTAACTGGCACTCTCCCAGGATTTCATAGTTTTTTTGTTGGTATTAACTGGGTTTCTAAAATCTCTCTTAATCTTTGCCTCCATTCTTTCACCACAAACTTAATTTGGACTTTCCAGAATGATTCTACTTCACTTCTGTTTTAAAGCATAAGGCCCACATCTTTGTTTCTTTCTTCTACTTTTGTTCCTGCTTCCCTCCCTGGGGCTTCATGACTCTGCAGAAGAAAACCAACACAATTTTCATGTTCAAACTAATTTCTCCCCCGCATTCAAGTGCATGTCGCAAGGACCTGCTGATGTGTGTGTGTTCACATTTTTCAAGTGTTCCCTTCAGTGCTTTTTATAGATACCTATTTTTACCAGATCATCATTGCTTCTTAATTGTTCTCAAATCTTTTTTTATTGTTGTTCAAGATAGTTTAAAATAGCAATGGTGTTTGAACCTTTAGATAATCTCTCTGAACCTCATCCTTTTATTATTATTATTATTATTATTATTATTATTA